>OZ021680.1:5566621-5812791 GCA_963978505.1 Listrodromus nycthemerus
ATAGAGATATAGATATATAGGTTTGGATATTCCATATATATTCCATCTATGTATATTCCATCTATGTTTAGAGCGCTTGAGGGAGGAAATAAAAATTAGTTGGGTTCGTAAGCGCAGCAGAAATTTCTTCTATCTTAGAATTTATTCTCCGCCCTTCGTCGAGGTGCGTACGGATGTCCCGAGAGAAGAGTATTGACGTCGGGGGCTGCTTTTAAATATTGCATCCAAGTCACGTTCCCGGACCGTATCCGCAATTCCGCGCCCTTCCCCGCTCCCTCACCGACACATCTCTCCACGCTCTCTGGATCCTTGCTTTCGCCTCGTCCGGGCTAGCGGAGATGCCAAAGTGTTCGTGCCGAACGTCGCATAACTACCCGTGGGTTTCTAAGGAGACGAGCCCGAAGTCTTGGGAGAGAAAAGAAAAAAAAAATAGTCGAAGAAAAAACGTCCTAAGGATGTAACCGACTCGCTTGCGGTGTAAGATGGTGAGGCGACGAGATGGAAAAGTCGTAGATCGATCGGAATCTCTTATCGAAGGAATTTTGTTAACGAGAAATGTTTAGCGAAGGATCGAATTAGCAGCATACTGTGCGATTGGTTTGTCCTTTTTTTTGACTCTCATATCAAACAGTCGATCATCGTTACGATCGATTAAATATAAATTGATCTCTGTAAATAAATTACTCGAAAGTCGAGGATAAATATTCGTTCAACGACGTTCCAAGGATGAGAAAAATAATGATTCTTTGCGACCGTCAATTGAATATAAATTACGATCTACAGATTAATAGCTCGAAAGACTTGTGACTCGAGGAGTCACGAAGATCACAAAAAAAAAAGGGAGTCTTTTTTTCGACATTGTGTCGACGCAGTTGGGTCGACGAGAAAATGTCACGACTGCACGGGACCTAAAAATTTGATAAACCCTCCGCAACGCTCGGGTTGTTAACGCGATCGAAAAAGAACGGCTCACGTGTGTCATAGCTCGAGAGATTTATACTCGAGGCTATCGAATTTCCTTTTTTTCCTCCCACCCTACTCCATCGAAACCCGACGAACATAAAAAGTCAACCGAGCGGAAAAAGCTCGGCGAATAACTCTTGAAAAGAATAATAATAAAAACCCTCACGATAATCGAACGCGCATTATAAAACTTAAAAAAAAAAAAACCTCGGCGCACAATGTTATTCTCATCTCCACTACAAATATAAAATCGCTTTTGCATTCGCACACAACCGTCTACTCACCTCCTCGTTTTATGCGGCTTTCTATCTTTCCTTATTCCCTCCTCAGTCTCGCTCACCGCGTACCTCTTCAGACTTTCCAGTTTGCCGCACACTCTACTACTGGTTCTGTATTGTAGTAATACCTTTCGAGATTCCCCCGCACCACAGAGCGCACTTGCGTGTGTCCTACGTTCGACACAACACGACGGTAGAGCTCTGTCGAGTTTCACCGCTTCGTTCGTTGTGGTCTTTTTTTTGTTTTGTTTTATTTTTATTTTTTTTTCCCCCTTCCCAGCCAACCACGAAACTTGCGGCGCGAACAGCTCCACTCGAGTTTCCTCACCGTTCGTTTCTCTACTGTCCCCGTCTATCGCACTCGAAAATCCGCGCCGATTAATGAACGCGAAATAACCTTTCGTCACAGTAGTCAATTATACGATGGAATTGTTTCGTCTAGTGAGACTCGAGTTCCTCGAAAGAAAATCGTGAAAAAAATTAACCGAAACGTATAAACGCGAAACTCGAGCGACGAGCGAGCGGGGACGGGACACGGAAAACGTGTCGCTTCGCACCGAAGCACGCAGCCCAGGATAAGGTTATAAGAGCCTGTGAGCGCCTCGGCGCTCTAGTTCCCGAGGAAGCCGTCGCGCCGCGCTGGCCTCGATTGGACGGTCTTCGGGCGAGACAGAGAGAGCCAAACGAACTATCCCCGGAGTACCCCGCGACGACCAACCAACACGGAACAACCCCTCCATGACGCTCTCGCCAGAAATCCAGGGACGAATATCCACGGCCATGGACCCCTCAACTTTTTTCCAAGTGTTCCGCAATTTTTTTTTCGTTTCTCTACGTGGACGCACTTTCTTTCACGGTGAGTCATTTATTTTCCGAATATTCGTGCTCAACGGAAAGCCGTATAATTTCACGTCGAAAACAGAGTCTTTCGATGTGGAAAAAGCGAAAAAAAAAAATGTTTGTCTAAGGGCTTTGTTGACATCCGAATAACGAATAATCGTCTGGAAAAAAACTTCGGTTTCGGCGTTTCGGTAAAATTTTATTTGGAAAATTGTAAGATTTTTTTTGTATAAAATTATATTTGTGGACAATGTTTCACATGGTCCGGAAATTGAAACGTTTAAAACATTATTTATCGTGAATATACGTGTACAATTTTTTTTTTTTGTAACTTCCTCGAACGAGGTTGCAGTAAGAAAAATCATTTGGAAAAGTACTTTCATTCCAGTGTTTCTTTTACGTTTTTCGAGGCGATTAGTAATTCTATTTATCAGTAGTGTCTTGCATGATATAGAAATGTATATATTTAGAAGCTTTGCTGCAGCATATATTTTTATTTCTGTCGCCAACCGGATATCGATCAAAGTCCTTCAGCACCCGATACGTTTTTTTTACAGAAGCGTTTATTTTACGGTGGAAAAAAAATTATTTTATACCCACGATTGAATGTCGGAAACAGAGTTCATTTGATCTGAAACAAAAGGAACGACTCTATGTATCCCAGTTTCGTCGACCACGATTCTAGTGACGAACAATGGTCTGTGCGAACAACTTTCTTCTTCGCATTTCACTTCAATTTTTATTACTCATAGTAATTGTATTCATGGTCAATCTTTTACATTTTCGAAATTATTTAAATAATTCTATTGCCAACGACCTATCGCCCTAAGTCCTTCGGCTCGTGGCACCCTTTTTTGCGCTGGTCCTTTCCTTCTCGGTGGAAACGAGTTGTTTTAATTCACCGTTTCAGTATGTTTCTATAGCAGGCGATGATTTTCAATTATTTGAGAAAATTCACAAAATTAAAAAAAATTTCCAACTCTTTCGCGACACAGTGGACATTGTTTTCTGAGTTCAGAACATCACAATTCGAACATATTTCCCTTATAATGCGAGTGTGTATGTGCAAATTGGATCGTCGATGCAATCATTGACCTTTATTTTAAAAAACGCCCACACATTTCAATACAACGTTAAAAATTAAAAAGTATTTTCAATTAAAAAAATATATATATTTTTCGATATTGATAAAATATTTTTGAAAAATAATTCTGTGGTGTGCGAGTAGTTAACTCGCTCCCCATTCCCATGTTGTGATCCGCGTTGAATATTTGCGTCTGCGGTTCACGTCCCACGTGGGCAATTCGCCTGGCGCCGGGATGAATTTTTTATAATTAATAATAATGAAATCACTGGAACAACGAACGAATTGTCGCATCGGTCGTCGATCGACGTTGCTCGCTTCCGGTGCCGCTTTATCTACGTTTGTCACGGTTAAGGAACAGGAGTGAGGAGGGAGGCGAAGAAGGGTCGACGAGAATGACGATTTACGGGTAATCGACGAGTAAATGGGCTTAATTGGAAATTCATATCGAACGTATATACAGGTAGAGAGAGAATAGGTTAGCGGAGGCCGAGGAGAGGGCGAGGGAACGAGCTGGCTCTCGATGACTCTCGGATCGGTGGTCGACAATGAAATACTCGTTAATAATGGTTAATGCACAATGAAGGTAACTTGCCACGAAGCGGAGCCGAACGCTTCTGGTTTTGCTGCGGATGAACGACGACATTCGTTGGTGAGTGGAAGAGAGGCTACGGGGCGGGGCGGGGGGGGGGGGAGAAAAAAAACGGAAAATATAAAGCGAGAGAAACGGTGGTTGGAAAAGAGTTGTCTGGAGCAGGATCGTGTCCACAGCAGGGTGGGAGCGAAAGAGTAGGGCGAAAGGGGTGACAAAAGGGGAACTTTGCAAAAGAATTGGATAACGTGAAAACGAGCGGCACGACGAGAACGACAAGAATTTCACATTCACCGTGGCGAGGGGGAAGCGTGCCAAGTGTTGACTCGCGAAGGACCGGCCTGTGCGCAACCGGATACTGACAAAGAAACATTCGTTTTGTACGATTGAGCCACTAATGCTCTCGTTCGACGACGGAATTCATCGCCAAGTGGTCTTTTATCCTGAGTTTCTGGATTCTTGTACATGCAAATATTACGTAACGTGTAGATATTGACGCGTGAATATTGACACATAGATACGTTGATATTGACACGTGGATATTGGTGAGTCGAGGCATGTAGAATAGGGCATGTAGGTTAGAGTCCGTATATTAGGAGTTGTAAATTAGGATGTCTACGGGAGAGCATGTCGATAACAACAAGTAGACTAGGACGTGTTAGAGTAAGCTGATTAGGGCGCGCTGTTTAAAAGCACGTAGATCTAGGACTGTGGATTAAGGAATGTAGATGTGGACATGCAGGAACGTAGACGTGGGAATTTACATTGGAACATGTAGATGTGTCATTGAATGACTGGACATTGTGTTACCGGTGAGAGGGGATGAAAGAGGGTGACTACAGAGGAAGTCGGCGAAAGAATTGGAGAACGTGAAAACGAGCGGCGTTACGAGAACGACGAGAATTTTGCATTCGTTGAGGCAAGGGTGAAACGTGCCAAGTGTTGACTCGCGAGGGTCTGGTCATTGCACACTGGCACAACCGGAATCTGACAAAGAAAAATTCGTTGTCTACGATCGAGCGACTAATGCTCTCGTTCGACGATAGAGGTCCTTGCCAACTGGCCTTTTACCGTGAGTTTCTGTATTATTCGACAGAATTCGAATAGTTCAATCGATACGTGACCGATGACTCGGACCCGGTGGGAAATGCCTTTGATCATTTCTCGCTAATGCACCCATCGACAAACTCCAACCGAGCCATCATTTATCTCGCTGATCCGTTACGACATTCCACTGGTCTGTCTAGCCGTTATGGAGTAATCTTGGTCGATGAATTATTCAGGATCGTTGCGGCTGGCCAGTGCGAAAGACTCTTTGAGGATGAAAAACATGGGAAATGAAAAAAAAATTAAAGGAACTTGCAAATCTCATTCACGAATAAAAGCGTCCGACCACAAATAATCCGATGGAATCAAGGCTGGCCACGAAAAGTTTGCCGCGGTAGCGCAAGTACGTGCGCCGCGGACTTAAGCGATGACCATTCGTTTTTCGGTTCCGCTCTCCACTACTCTCTCGCCGACCGCTCTTCCGATGTCCACTTTGTTTTTTTTTTTCTTTTTTTTTCCGTATTCTTCTCGGTTTTACTTTTTTTCCATCCGCTCCTACTTCTCTTTTATTCACTTCGTATAGCTCGCCGGTCGTCTCTCCCTTTTTCATTCCCTGCACTCGTTTTCCTATCCTACCGGACCAACCCTCCAGCTTCGTAATCCGATGTAGAGTATTATCCTCGCGGACCATTAATACCCGCCAGATGCTGTGCATCGAGATTCTTTCACTTTTAATTTTTTTTTTTTTTTTTTACACGCACGGATCATAGCGTTCTGTGACAACCTGTAATTTACATTTGTTTGTTATCACCAATGGGCAATTAAGCATTGCGACGATATTGGAATACTGAAGATAGTTATCATTTATTTGATTGAAGCAAAAAATCAGTTGGCTGCCAGGCCATAATTTGATTTTGCCACGACGTTTAATGCGCCGATAACCAACTTGAGAAGTGAACAATTTATTTTTATCCCCAATCGGTCGAAATTGCAGTGATTTTTCAAAAAATGTTCTACGGTAAGTAGAACAAACTCTGTCGAGATAGACACAACTAATGCGACTGATAGAATAAATCCCATGCTTGGACTAATTATTAAAAATCGTTGGCGCTTCGGAACGTGTGACACATCGTCAGGAATTTTTTTCTATAAAAAAAAAATATCCGCGAAACCTTGTTTATACATTTTTTTTCTCTGTTACCAACTATAACTCACATCTGGTGCTGATAAACCCAAGTTCAAATAAAAAACGCTCCAAACGATTTATTTGGTCGGAGCGCCAAGTAACTACGGTCCCAAAAAAATAGGCAACTGATTTGGCGGTCCAATTAAATTAATGAGTAATTTTTGAAGACCCTGTCGAGATAGATGGTGGTAATAAACCCAAGAGAATGAATCCCATTGTCGGACGGTACATCAAAGGCCCTCAACGCTTCAGCACACGTGGAACATTGTCGAGGCATTTTTTTCTAACCGTCCGTTTTCCCTCGACCTTGCCCGATTGGGCTCAAGGGATGAGAGCGCAGAGGACACGCACTTGGAATTGCACGCGTCCCACGCAAACACCTTTTACCCTTTCCCTTGACATTCGTCTGATGGATTAATAATAAAGCGCAGCATAATTTCAAGCTGCTGAGTCAATAAATTGATTCCTAAAAAGCTCTCCAATGGGCTTCGTCCACGCGGCGGAGTTTGTGACACATTTCGATGCACACATATTTGGGTAATGAGAGCCGCGTATGTTTCACACGGCAGTTAGGACGAACAAACGAGACCAGTGATGAATTAAAAATACAAGGAAAAAGGGTTGACAGAAAGCCGGTCTGTTTGGAGACTCGGGGTTGAGAAGCAAAAAAAAAAAATTCTGGCCCGAGTATGAAAGGAAGCTCGGAAAAGCCAACGACACGGAGGACTGCGAAGAGGTTCCGGTTCCGTTTTGTCCTCGGTTGGGAACGTACGACGTCGTTTGTATAACGGGGCTCTGTTTTCCTCGCAAAGCCCACAAACGCCCGGCCACCGCATATAATTATACGAAGAGAAGGGTGCTTCACACTCACTTCCATCCAGAAGTCTCGAGCGACCCAGTTGGCAAGATTGCGCGTCGTTCGCGCTTTTCTCCCCCCTCGCGCGAGCTCGCCAATTATCGTTCCTCCTCTCTCGTCCCAGCGAATAAAAAAAAAAAGACGCCAAAATTCGCGAAAGGTTCCCAATGAAAAATAGGGAAATTAAATATAAAAACTCTCCACAACGTTATTCGATCGCGATTTTCCCGATGGGGTGAAAAACATCTCGGATTTAGCCTCGCGCCTCCCTCTCTAGCGAAGCATAATGATGTTTATTCAGCATTATTATTCGGCGAGAGGGTGTGGAGCGAGTCCGGGCCGAAAACCCGAAGGGCTTGCCAGACAAAAACAAATAACAGCCGCGACGGAAAGCTGTGTTTAGCCCGTGAACAATAGCGTCGACCCAAACCCCCTTCCTCGCTTTTCCCCGGGTCAAAGTTTACTGAAAAGGACAGCGAATCCGCAATCCTCCCACCGAGTGAATTACGCCCCCGCTTAATCCAATGAACGATGGCGTGTACTATAATAATCCCGGCCGACGAGTAAATATCTCGCATTAATTAACACCCGTGTATTTAATGAATTTCGGTATACAAATCGTCATCAGAGTAATTGCAAATCGCGTGTCTACCCCGCACGCGTCCATAGACGCGTTTTTCTTCTAGCCTCGGATTTCGAGGACACTCTCGTACTTTCCCATTTCGCTGATACGACAAAAGCTTTTCTGCAGTTTGGTCCACCCAGCCACTCGCATAGCTCCACGTGTTTTCATCTTACCGCAGTCGCGCGACAAAGTTTGTCAAAGGCCCGATGTACAGGCATTTTCGAAGAGCTTTTCTCTCCGGTAATACGGTACTTCCGTAAACAGTGTGAGAAACGGAGGAGCGGCAGTGGGAAAGGGAGATAGGGGTGGAAAAGTGCGTAGACGCACTCATCTATGTTCGCTGGGAAAAGCCTCGCAGTCGGGGCGAGGCTTTCGGCTCTTCGCATACGTGGTGAACACGAGTAGGTGTGTACACAGAAATATGTGTGCGCGACGTAGTCGAGGTATAGACGAGGTCGAGCGAACGCATTAGAGAGGGTGAGTGTAATTTCACACATGACGTAACTCACCCTTCAACCCTCCTCTCCACTTCCTTTCCCTCCCCACCCAATCCCACGTACGCGCGGCACTTTGCTTTCGTTCGAGATAGGCTGCTGGTCTCTCGCTCGTTCGTTGTGTGTACGCTTCCGCGAGAGCACCACCGCGGGAAAGAGCTTCTCTTCCATCTCTCGCGGATCCTATTTTCTCCTCGAGGCTTTCTCTCTTTCGGACTATCGCCCGGTAATATAATAAATTCTCGTTCTCCCTCCCGAGCGCTTGCACCGAGCAACGGAGAACACCGGTGTGAGCGCCGGGCACTCCGGTCTTTCGAATGTTCCACGAACCGCAGCCATCGGCTACCCTCGCCATAACCATCCACCTCTCTGTGCCTATATTCACGGTTGCCAGCGGCCACTGATTAAATTATTTCCCGTAATACCCCCGGCGTGATTGTACGAAAACTCGGACGTGTCGAAATAACGGCGTATCAAATCGGAGAATCGAGGCGGAGTCGTATGCTTCGTGTGCAACGTTTGTTGTTAAAACTAATTAACTACCGTCTGATTGTTGTCTCGAATAACTACCCTCGTATACAAGTTCCGGAATAATTGCTGGGTATTCTATTAATTTTTGTTTTACTTTTACCACGCTACCGCCACTCGCTTGAGCCCACATTTCATGCTATCTTAGTTTACTACGCGTTTCGATTTTGTACTTTTGTTTTCTGCTTTTACATTTCTAGTAGTGTTATCTTTCATTATGTAAAATCCCTCACGAATTTTACTTCTTATTTATTTCGTTACGTGACGTTCAAATGCGTATTTTAGGACTCGCAATTGCATTGTACACTCGAACGGTAGATTACCTACAGCCCTGTAACCAGGCTGAATCCGTATGTCAATCAATAAGTATGTAACGAATTTTTCTAGGCTACTCGGAAGTCTTCGCATGGGTTTTATTCTATTCGTTTAATTAAGAACGTACCTAACTTGTAGCGTACGCCGCGACGTTTCGCTTGCGAGAAACGCCGCGGTGGTTCGCCATCTGGCGGACGAAAATCGCACCCACAGTGCGATTTTCGTCCGCCAGACGTTTGTTGCTCGACAGCAGCTTTGGTCGAAGAGAACAGAGCGAACGGATATCCGATCTGAGCGTGCACGATAAATAACGACCAACGTATTTTTCAGGATTTCAACGTGTGTGGAAATTCGATAGTTTAGAATAGTACAGTTTTTCGTTACCGGTGGCGATACATAATCCGCTGGGTAGGCACGTGAAAGACGATACAGACTTCGCGGATAGGATAGCTCCGACAATGCAGCGAGTTCATATTTTCCGCTTGTATCAAAATTTTATCGAGTTCTGTCCCCGAAGCACACTGGAGAAAGCTTATTCATCCGCTCATCCCACGCTTTTTCGTCTCCCGACCCGTTCGCCTCGGCGCTATCTTTCTCACCCTCTCGGCATTTTCTATCTATCCCTCCCTGTGTACCGGTGGGTTTTCACGAATTTGCCAACGTCGAGTTTCTCCATTCCTCGCGGTGTCTGTAGCTCTCCGCGCGTTGCAAGCCGAGAAAAGGCGAAGCCGGGCCGTTACCAGCTCGGCGGAGTCAGCCAACGATATTAAATATCACACAAGAAGGCGACGCATGGTACTTTTACCCTCCGCCGAGCGTAAGCATATACAAAAAAAAATAGAGAAACGGATGAAAAAATATCGCAGTATGGGTGGGCGACAGAGAAAAGTTAAGACGTCTGGGCGTCTTATTAAAAATTAAAATTTCATTTGGCCGGTACGGGATACGACCGGAAGTGAGCCGAGGTAGGGTCGCAAGGGTCGGGGCGGCGAGAAGAGGAAGCCGAGAGACGAGGTGAGCTAGGCAAAGCAGGATGAACGTAGAAACGGACGAACGAGTAAGTCTTTAATCACCGTTATAACTAACTTTCCCAACGACCTCATCTCCCGTTCGATTAACGTCTACGACTTCCTCTCCATCTTCCCCTGTGAATCGAAAAACTTTCGTCGAACAATATAAAACGTGAATTACACGAGATACAACATCTCGACTGCGCGTTTAACACGACAGAAAAGTCCGATTATTAGAGGAAGAACACGGTCCGTTACGCCTCCCTCCCCAGTACATTTTTCCGTCTTTGCCATTTGCAAAACGCTTCGCTCGTCCGATAAACAGATGATCCACGATGATTATCGCGTCATCAGTCGCAGCGAACTCGTTTGAACTCCTGGGCCGAAAGTACCGACAATCGTACCTTTCAATCTATGCACATAATCGTCGTTGACCCAAACAGCGAATAAACACTGGAATTACCGGTTGCAAGTCAAACGCGCTCGGCCGTTCGCAAAATTATTGGGTAGCAAAGACGGAGCGAAAGTGAACGATCGCAGGGCGGAACAGAGCGTAACAGCGAGTTTCACTGTTAAGAGTCGCTTGGATATACAGATCTATGTATGCGTATAGCGGAGCGGACGCAGGAATCGAGGGGTGCAATTCGAGTGCGGTCAGCCGCAAATGCCGGATCTCTCGTTGTCACCCCCTTTCGGTGGTATCGGTGCGCTTCTCTCTGGATTCTCTACGTTCTCCCGGTCGCTCTTCCTCGTTGCTCTCGGTTTTCCTCCACTTCCTCTTCGTCGGTCTCTGCGTTCGGGCGGGTACAGCATCGTTTGTGTTACTGTCCCGTGGCCGTGGGGGCGCGAGAGCGTTATCTATCCTCGGGTCCGCTCGCGCCTACGTCCTCCTCCGACCCCCTGACACGTCGGCCTCGTCGGAAATCATTGCCACCAGCACGCGCGCCCAACCAATTGTCAGACCTATTCACCATCTCTGTCCCTTCCGGCGCGTCTCCCCCGTGCCAGGAGCCTCGTCGAACATTGGCGCCCGCCCAATATTATCGATTCCCAAATTCCAACAGCCAGTATACCTCAATCGTGAACCTATGGCTACGCCGAGAACACAATCGGGCGTTATTGGGATTATCGGCGGTTCTCGTACATCCAACCTCTCCATTCACCCCTTCCCGCCGTGCACACAACCGTGCTAAACCTTTCGTACAATCGACGTCGCCTGTTGAAAAGTTCCCTGATAACTCCGATCGAGTGGATAAATTTATTATTGTTGATAGAATTATTAGAGCTTCAGGTACCGGATCCTTGTTCAAAGACGGCCGGAAATTTGCCAAGTGGCAACGTTCGAACGACTCGAATAAAAAGTTGATGTAACTAAAAAATTCATTCATTTCGATGTGCAGGATCTTTTTACTTATGTTCACCTGTTGAATTGATAAATCGTATTTATTGCACTCGCAATTTTTTTTTAGACTTTGACTGCTCTCGCCCATCTGTTAACGGATCTGTTAACGGTGAGGTCAGGAATTAATTTTTTGCGAAGATACCGTGAAAACGGTTATTCCGTTAATATCCTGTCGGGCCATCGTTTGTTGCCTGTCTTCGGAATACCACGAGATACACATTCTTTCCTAGACTTGTGGTCGTTTCGGTTCTTGGCGCTTCTCGACCTCGAAACTTCGCGGAGTCAACCTTGACACGGATAGTGAAAAAAAGCCGGAAGTCGTGTCGCTCGGGGAGAGGGTAAGACAAGAAAAAGGAGTCCAATAACTCTGGTAACAAGTTCGAGCGGTAACATCGGTTCTCGAATTCAGACAGGGCTCGATTAGTCAGCGTCCGAGCAATATTGACCCTAACTACTTGAGACTCCTTCGCTAATCGTAATTCGACCGGGCACGGTTGGCGTTCATTTATAACCCGAGCATCATAGAGCATGCCTCGTTAGTTTAGACAGTTGCTCGATTAAGAAACTAGCCAATAACCTAGCCGGAAATCAAAGGAATGAGCGATGGCGGAGACGAGAAAGGATATTGGACGAAAAAAAAAACCATGAGGGAAATATTTTTTTTAAATCCAAGTCACATACCTGGAGTAGAAGGTAACAAATGACAATGGAATCTGATATTTTTGAATTGCCAATTCCGAACGGTAACATTAGCGTTTCGATGCGGACAGAACTCGATCGGTCCGCGGCTGAGCAATATCGACCTTAACTACTGTCGGCTTCGCTAATCGTAATTCGACCGCGGTCTACGTTCTTTTATTACCCGACCATCATCGGCTATGCTTCGTTGGTTCCGACACCCTTCGATTGAGAAACAAGCCGATGACCTGCCCGGGAGTGAAAAGAATGAGCGATGGCGATGCCGGAGACTAGGGAGGATATTGGAGAAAACGAAAAAAGAAGAAAGAACGGTGTATGGCCGCTCGGTGTCGGTCGAAGCGAAGGAGGAAGACTCGATTCGATACCGATCGGCGTTACTCCCCCGGGCTCGTTTCCTCTCTGACCCCCCTCGAGCGTTTACCGAAATGGCTGGTCATCAATTTCCCAGGCGATATAACGCGCCATGGAGGCAAAATTCACCGTGCGACTCGCTTTGCGACCGGACAAAGTTTCGTCCTTGTATTCCGACTAACCCCCCCCCCCCCCCGCATCCTGTATCTCGCCTGCCGTTTCCTCTGCTCTCCGCACTCCAGCAAAAGATGCTTTCATAAAGCAGGCTTTTCTTTTCTCCTACCATGTTGGCTCTTTTTTTTCCATCGCTTTCTTCTTGCCTTTCTTTATTTCTTTCTCTCTCCTCCGTCTGCGGGAACGTCTCGTTCGCCGCGCGATCCCAATTTCTTCTTGCCACGTACTTCTTACTCCTCTTTCCTTAACGCCCCTCACCCGATTCTCCTCTCACTTTGTGCCAACTCTTTTATTCCACCTCGCTATTATCGTCCTCTCTATCCTTCAACGGCGAATGTACCGGACGTTTGTGGCCCTTTTTTTTTATTTTGTTATTTCATTCGCACTGAAAATTTATTCGTTCCGCAATAACAACGTCGACGCGGAACACAAATGGATTTTCTCGCTACGCAGGACGCATCGCAGGAGCGGGGCGAAATGGACCATTTTTACAAGTTTTTTTTTTTTACTTCCGACCCGAAGTGTTTTGTCCCGCTCAGTCCGACTACTTTGACTACTTCGGTAGTTCACCGTCACACAGCCCAGTTTCGCTGTACACGCATTCTGTTGTGTGTTTTATTTCATTTTTTAATATTTCTGGCTTGTCGCGTACGCCGACGGCTCCGGTTGCACTGCCTCGACCCAGTCACTGCTAACACGAGCTCTCGAGCGCACCAACGCTTCTCGCTACGGTAGGCAACATTGCCACGAACGAGTTATTAACGTTCGTACTTCGAAATGCAAAAGTTCCCACCGTATGTACCTAAAGCACGTTACAAGATATAAATATATATATATATATACAAACTTACACTATTTCCATACCGTATACGAAAAACGAGTTTGTAATATCCTGCTGAGTAAACTGCTACAGCCCATATAGTTGGGTTAAATATATACAATCCTATGTTCTTCCGTTTCGCGTTCCATTGTTTTTTTTTTTTTTTTTTTTTTTTTTTTTAGGAAAAACCTCTCCTCTCGCTCCGTATTTCTTTTTGTTTCACCGTTGTCGTAAAAAAAAAAAAAAAGGTTCGGGCGAGATGGTTGAGAGGAGCGACGAAATTGGCGCGATGATAATGAAATTCCGTAACGAGCTCGATCCGTGGAAAACGACGTTCCGGATTTTTTTTTCAGAGCCCGAACAGAAGGAACTCCGCGATGAAAATCTATGCCGGTGCGAACAGAGTAACTAGAAAGGGAGGGAAAAAAGAGCTTGACAAATCTGCGACGCGCTGCGAAACATTGCAATATCCGACGATAATTAAATTGTCGAAGGGACATCTTCTGGAGGCGATGGTTCGGCTCCCTTTCCTCGCGAAACCCCAAAGCCGATTGCAGGCAGTTTGTTGGTCGCCTTCATAAAAAAAAAATTGGGAAAATTAAATAAAATTGTTTTGAGTCAATCGAATTCAGCGAATGACGGAGAAAATATTTCTTTAAGTCTACTAAAGAGTGACATCGACCAAAATATACATTAAACTCGATATAATTTACCTTCCGCATCGTGACGGAATATACGATTGAATTTTTTTTTAAATTGTCGATTTAATGCAGTTTCGATCAACTCTGCACCAACCTTGTAATTGCGATAACTGCTGGACGCGATAAACATCGCCCACCCCAATTTTATCAATTCAAGAACAGTGCAGTTTATTCAAATACGCCTGGATTGATCGAAACCAATTTTCCGATATTACCAGACCAAACTTCCGCCGTAAATACACGACACGAAAAAGCAACCCAAGGTGCAGAATTCGCAAAGGTGTACGACGTCCAACTATATATCCGAACGACGAACGCCATCGAGGCTCTCGTATAAAGCTATCCGCGTATTTCCAATTTTCCCAGCTATGTCAAAAGTTTTCGAGACAAGTTACACCGGTGAATTTTGCAGCGGAGTTGGACGAGTGCAGGGCGGGGGATTGGGACAGAGGGTAAGATGACAATTGAGGAGTGGAAGGGTTCGCAAGCGCCGGCCCAAGAACCGACTGGGGAGAAGCAGTTGCGTGCCAGATATAAAGTGAGAAAAACTTAGGATAGTCCAGAGGAACGGGCGAGGAAAGGTGCGAAGACGTAAGGATACTCGCTCGAGGTGCGAGGAGACTGAGAGCCGCGAGAGATTTCGAAACGGCGGAGGAAAAGGCCGAGGGGGAAACGGTGGAGGAAGATTGGCGACTCGAGGCGGCTACGGGGTGGATAACTCGTCCCCGAAGTGCAGTAACCTCGGCGAAAGAGGAGTCACCGAGAAGGTGGCAGAGGAACATATAGGAGAGGACCTTATGACCCGTACAAAATGTATGCCCCCGCACTCCCCCTTACCACCCCTATCTCGCTCGTTTACTCCGTGCTTTCGAGGAGGGTCGGGAAGGTGGTCTCTCAGGTTTCCTCACGTTCTTTCTCGGCATACCGCAAGCAGGTAAATCGAGCGTAACCGCGCCAAGCCGAAGCTTGGGAATTTCCAGAAGGGAAACGGCATGGGGGAGAGAGAGCGACTGGGGCAAATCGAACTGGTTAACCAAAAAAAAAACGTGAAAATTCGAAGCTCGGTAAACCTTAGCTGAAACTAAAGAAAAAAAGAATTTTAAAATTAAAAAAAAAAAAAAGATATAGAGAACGATACGATTCGTCAGGGAATTTTTAGTTCAATTAAACAACGAAACTAAATCGAGAATAACTCATTGAGACATATATATATATATACATATATATATATATATTAGAAAAACGTTTAATGGAGGTTAGCGGTCGATTTTGCCCCGGCGGTCCATTTAGCCCCAATCCTGCCGCCTTCCCCTCATTCGCCGAGCGTCGTTCGTGTGTCTCCGTAGAGATCCGACAGTGACCGCCCCTTTTAGTACCGTTGACTTCAATGCTCCTGCAGTAAGGAAGAAAAGGGTTAAGATCGAGACACATTTCCCGCTGCCCCCCCTCCGTTCCTGTGCATCTCCACGGGGAGAGCGAACGGTGAAACTAGTGCCGAAAAATCTCGAGAGTCTGGCACGAGTTCGGAGTCGTTGCCGTTCGCGAAACACGTACCCGGAAGATTTGGATATTGAATAAAATATTGAACTATCGGAAGCGCGCGGGAAAAAAAAACTATGCGCTAAGCAAATAGAAGATATACGATAGCTCGTAATCCAGTGGTCGATTACGGTGCCGCACATGTTCCAAGCCCCCCCCCCCCGCAGCCGTTAACCATGTGAAATCCAACTAATCGTGGGTGGTAGAAACTGCTGTACGCTACGTACAATTAAATTAACGCGGTCGGGCGATTCGTCAACCCTCCCGACGAATCACCATTAGCCTTAATTGCCACGGTTAGATTAACGGGTAGGTTGTGTGAAATCGTCGAACAAGCTCAGCGGGAGCGAGAAAGATCTTTTATGCTCGACGGCGTTTACGCGCGTTAATGTTCCATTCGTTCGTCGGCAACGTAGGAATTTTCGGGAAGCGAAGGAGAAGTCCGCGGCCGTTCGCCTTCTCTGTATCTCCGCGTCAGCCGGGCGCGCCGACTTCCGTTCTATTTCGCCGTTGCTACAATGCCATACGAACACACCCCCTCGATTAGACGATGCGGTTACGTAGTTACTTCTCCGCTGCCGGTGTATGTATTTCACCGTTGGATTCCATTCCACCCTCCCTTTTTCACCCTCGCTGGACCCCTCTTCGTTCCAGCGCTCCGGGGGTTCCGTTCTCTTCGGCCTCGAGACTTGTACCCGTGAACTCGTCCCCTTCCCTCCGTCTCGATGGCTCGTTTTCCTCGCCGAGCTGTCGCATCCAGGTTACAAACGACGGGAACGCGGTATTACGAACCGCAAATTACGCCCACGGTCGAGTGATAGCCTCGCGGACTCGCGTGTTACCGCCCACCTCTGTACCGAGGTTACCTTCACTGTCGAATCGTTCCACCGCTGCCGAAGGTGAAGATTCTCGTGATAAACTGTTTTGCCAAATTCAATTGAGCCGAATTTTTCACTCGACGCCGGACTGGCATCGTGATAAGTTCTATGCTGTGTGTACAGGAATTTATTTCCGGATATACTTGGCGATTCATAACATTGATTCATCAATCATATATGAAAAATCCTGGTTCGTGTTAGCTCGGACACGAATTCGGATAATTTGTGAATTTTCAATTTAATTCATTTTATGTCAGTTTCGCTTTGGTTTTTCTTCGTGGATGCGTTTTTTACTGGGAGCATTTCATGCTTTTGTGGCTTATCGACACATGCATTGCGCTGTTGACGGTAGTCATGTAAATAAATGAAATGTTGAATTTAATGTGTTTCCAGCATATCTCTATATTGATTTGATTGTCCTGCGATATCGGTCACAAACAATATATATATATAGATATACATATCGTTACAACCTCGTGAAGTCAACGACATATGATTTGGTTATGAGGTGGACATTATTGATTACAATTTCTTTCGAAGTCCGATCGACACTTCCGTTACCTCGTCAATCGATAAAATTCATCATTTGCCATCCTAAGTTAGTCGAATCATTCACATCATATCGTCCGGCTCAATCAACCCCCTCATATCTATATTTGTCACGCCATGTATATCATATATTTCTTTCATCCGTTTCCAGTCGAATTCCCACTGCAATAAGGTACGATAGTCTCGACGTAAAATTACAACGAAAGCAGGAAAATCCATGGACCTCGTTGAAACGCATAACTCTCGGCTTTTTGACCTGTCGGGTAGTCGGTTGTTAAAAAAGTCTAAAAACCTTTTAAACTTCCATCCCGAGTATCGGCATGAATCCTGTGAACACTGCGACCCCACACGTGGCTCATGCTGTAAATTACAATATCGGTAGTCTGGTTGAATATTTATCTCGGACAAGCAACGTTCGTTCGTCCCCTGTGGTGTTGGCGGGATTCTCTCTCGCTTTCAGGCGCTCCGTTTCAGACGCCGAGAAGACTCTCTCTCGTCGTCCGGAAATTCATTATAAAATTAATACCGTCGGCTGGGAAGCCGAGAATGGAGAGTTATTACATATCGCGCGAGAGCCCGGGGTTTCCGTCTGTGGTTCTCGTCGAGGGATGGCCAGCGTTTCCTGCGCTCATAAAGCCACTGCCCCAACCCTTCCCGTGGCCTCATCCGACTTTGGACTCGGACATACGAAAACTCTCCGGTACGTATCTGCACGTACGCCACGACACGCACACTCCTCCGCGTCGAAGTATTGCGATATCCTTGTACTTTCGACGGAATTCGAGCTGGATATTGGTCTCACTATCTCCGAGCAATGTGAAATAAGAGAAGAATTATTACGCGCCCTGAGGATTCTCTGTTTGTTTGTTTGCCTCTGTGTGTGTGTTTTTTTTCTCCCCACTCGCGTACGCCACGGCCATTTCCTTGGAGGTTATATCGACTCTCTGCTCTGCCAGCCCGACTTCACCTCACACCTCTCTCACCCATAAATGTTATATACACACCATTCCAAATCGAATCCAATAAATTTTACTTACAACTACCTCCGACACAGTACATTTCGTTCCCCCTCTAAACTACACGCAATTTCGAATGCCTCTGATACATCGAGACGACTTATCGACGATCCGGCGAAAAAAAAAAAGCAACGTGTGTTTCGCCAACTGGAAATGAATAACGTAGGATGTGTCGAGAGTTGGAGATTGGATCTTTGCACTTATGCTTCGATGAGGGTTTTATTTGTGTCATTGAGTAAAGAGTCGGGTCGATCCATGTGCACTTTTTATATGATATTGCGTGTCTTGAAACTCCGACTTGCCCTGGATCTTATACGAACACGACGAGCCTCGTATGCACATGTTTTCGTGTCAGAATACGAGGATTTTTCTTTTTGTCCAATCAATTAGACCACGTCTGAAGTACCACACTTTAGGTAGTATGGACTTAGCCACTGCGTAAATAATCCTGATCGTGGTTGTATGCAGAGTATTCGCGAATGTTTACGTCGCTCATTGTGCTTTTTGTAGATTTTTTATTCGCGAGTCTCTTCGCACCATTATGTTCATCGCGGCTGTAAAGCTCACGACTAGTAAGGCTGACAGGCGCTCACAGATGGCGCTGGCTTCCACAGGAAAGTTCGTAATGAACGACATTAATCAGTCGAAACTGATTACTTCAGGGTAATCCCGACAAGATCCCTCCATCTCTACCCTTCCGACTGAGCATTGACACGGTTTCTCTTCGTGGCCAGATGCGGCGCTATATATTTGTATGTGAGCGTCCCATCGAACTGGATGAAGAAGTGATTATTCGAAACAGCACCCGATTGTTTCTTACTGACATCAGCATCAATCACAGGACACATGTGTAAAAAATGTCCAAGGAAAAATTCGATTGATGCCTTGGTCAGCAAACAAACCCGCCGGATGCAAGATTGGATGAGCTTTCTCTACGGGCAAACCAAAAACACAGAAAGTGCTTCCTCCTAGGAGAAACTCTGCGAACAAAAAATCGTTACGAGAAAGCGACACGAACATTTAAATCTTTTAAATACATTTATGAACACATTAAAATTCTTCTGTTCCGTTGAGTCACAATATTTTGTAATATTCAAGTTCCCACGCTGCAATTTCGTACGTAATCCAGTTAAGCCGAGGTAAAATTCATATCTGTTGAATGTAATTCAATACGTGACTTGGATTTTCCCCCGGCAATTACGTTTACATTATTCGTGCACCGATCTCGAGCGCATTCGTTCATAACCACTCGATATCGAAAATACATGACGTTACAATTACCTGTGTCGATTCTTAACTTGTGTCGAGGTTTCCTTTGTCGAGTCGGTAAATTTCATTGTTTACCAGTATTGAGACTCGCCGCAAATCCACGAGCAGACGATATTCGTCGTCGTACACTTCAGTTGGACCCTCAGAAACACCAGGGATTTCTAACCTGACCACAGCGTAAAACGCGAATCAGCGATCAGCACCGACGCTTCCATCGCACCGCAACGCCATCTACTGTGCCTCTGGTGAGCGACAATCGAACTTCGTACGCAAAATCATCGGCGAACGAAACTGTTAACGCCCGCAGGGTCGAAAAGACGATCGTGCCCGTGTACCGAATCGAGAGTTATAACAAATCCTACATCTGTGCCCTTGCCAGAGCAGCGACGTTTCGAGTCCGCAACTATAGGTATGTTACTTGTCTAACGCACCGTTATACGTTACAGCGCGTCGGGCATGTATTACGGCGGTTTTCCCGGAGGGCATGGCAAATGAGTGGTTTGGGGTGAAACAGTTGCCCATATAATATACCAATAGTGTAGAGGCGTGTGTATCCGACGGTACAACGGCGGGAGAGGAAGCGAGAGAATTCCGCCTCGATGTTATTACCGACAGGGACTTTGAAATGCGCATTCTACATTATGCGCTCGGGAGCACGTATATTCGTGCGGTGTGGTAAATGCGTATACGTATACTGCTTTGCGGGAATATACAACGCGACTACCGTTGTTCTACCCGTCGAATAATCACGTATCGTATCGACGGCTTGCCTTCGGAGACTGCGGATTACAATCCCTCGGGAACTTTCGTACAGTCGTCTCGCCCAACGCAACACAGCGCTGTTTCGACCGAATTCGTACAAATTCAAGATATCATTCGTCCTATTGCAAATCGCTCGTGTAATCAAGCTCTGGCAATATTTTTTTCTGCTTTCGTCAATTACGATATTTTCATGGGTGGACATGCGACACTGCTTTTGTTCTCGCACGATACATTCCGGTCGTTCCGAATGCCTTGCCATTGATGAAGTCGATTGGATGCCCGTTCGTCGGGAGGGAACGGCCATTGCGTAGTTCGCCTTTTGCTGTCCGGACTCGAGTATTTGTCCGAGACTTGAGAACCAAATTGTGTGACCTTTTCGACTCGCAATTTCCGTTCTCGCGTAGTCGTGTCGAATTTTGGAATTCTCGGACATGTTACTGGGCCAGCTGGTACCGAGTCGTTTTAACTTGGTTTTTTTGGACTACAATGTCTACTGAAGATATCGCAATGCCCATAAGATCGCAACTACCCATGGTGGGAATAGATAGATTCCTTACATTTATTGCACACAAGGAACTGTCTTGTAGGCAGATCATCCAACAAACGACAATCCGATTAATTATCTAAAAAATAACGCACTACTAACGCACTGAATATAAGCCGCGTGAAAGGAAAATAAAAATAATTGAACGGCTCTTTGTATTTTTCTCGAATTTTATAGGGACAATCGCACGATCATACTTTATCTGTGTACAATTTTTTACGCCTGTGGAAAACGCATTGCAGAAGCCAGAACGCACGCGGATATTTTTAAAGAATTTTTCTTATACAAAATTTTGCAGAAACATTTGCCACACGTGCTGTGTGCAAAATTACAATACGATCGGTTGAGGATCTCTTGAATTACAGCGATTAGAACTTTAGCGCAGTCATACATACACACATCCGGACAGTTTTTTCCCAATGTGATCTTTTCGATGATTTGGAACATTCTGAACAGGTTTTCACAAAAATCTCGATTTTTTTATGTTCTATAATAAAACAAAAAAAAAATGAATTAATCTGACATACTAACAGATAAACCGTGGTCAGCTGAGAAAATACAATACAAGGAAAATAAACTCAGACTCAGTGAGAAGTGTTTTTCAGGTAGCGCAAAAAAAAGTCATCAAAAAGTAATTTCAAAGAGTTAAATATGTCCGTCTGGCCAGTATCCGAAAGTTACCACCCATCGAAGAGGTTAACTTTTGGACGCAGGATATCTTTCAGTTACCATAAAGACGGACGCATGTAGCCCATTTAGTAACTTTTTCATAACAGAAGTCTTTTTGCTACCTGTGTTATTGCAGTTACTAAATCGTCATATAACTAGAATCGCTTAATTTCGCAAGACACACGTACAGCTGTTCGTTATCGTCTCAAGTCAACATACAGCAACTTTGTTCTCGAAGCAGTCCCCCTCCTACTATTTTCCAGATCATTTTGCTCCTGCGATGACTCTAGTTTGTGCTGGACAATTCTAAAAAATTTACGTGCTAGACAGGCATCGTTGATTACCATTCTTTGCGCCGCATCCTTAATCCCTAACCTCCAATTGTTTCTGTTTGAAAAAAGAGCCTCGCCCATGTATACCAATAAGACAAAAATAAAAATAAAATATTCGGTAGAGACTTAAGAACGAGAAAATCCATTGGACCGTCTCGGGAGAACCGGCCCGTTTATTTCCCTTCCAATTTCTTCCGGTAACACAGCGAAATTGGATGGTGTATACAACGGGCGGACGCAAGAGGACAGGTCGGTCGCCTCGGGAGGCGTTCGTGCCACGAGCCCTCACGATGGAGTGGGAAGGCGCTCCGTTGTACGAGGTACGCGAGAAATGAGATAGGGAAGAGTCGAAGAGGGAAAGCGGGAGTCAATAACGGGTTCGTCTCTATGATTCCGAGGACAACGATGAATAATTGAGAGAACGAGCGAGAGCGAAGCGGGAGACACCGCTGCCAGCGCCCGAGGATACTTTCAGAAGGCATAAACCGCGCCAAAGGACCGGAGCAATTTCTGAGCCGTTCGCGTCGAGCTTACGGCGCAACGTAAGCCCGACTCGACCGCACTTTTTCGGTCCCTTCCCCCACCACTGTGTACACTACATGCCTTACGCTATACCCAGCCGTATAATACATACGTATACGGTACAGATGCGGATACGTAACATTAGTTTTTACGAGTGTGGGACCCCGGAGAAAAGTCATAGTAACCCCCACGATCCAAGTTGGGCGGTGGAAGGAGAAAATGGAAACGGGAAGGGGCAGCCTCTTGTATATTTTACGTGACTCTGCCTTCAGGGTTATGCAGCAGCAGCTCGCGTTATACGCGGAGAAAAGCTATCCCGCCGCAACCTTCGTCGTGTTCCTTCCTGTACCGAAAAACCCGCCTAACCTCGTCCCGTTTACGCACCCGACAATCGAGCCATCAGAGTCCTCGTATCGTCTCGTGTCCTCCAAGCCCCTGTCGCTCGCTCGTTTATTTACCTGTCGCCTGAACGCATTATCGCACAACACAGAAAATATTGGGACAATTTATCGCGCTATTTACATACCTTGGTTGTAGCACACTGACTTTTTTTTGTTCAGCTCCACAATAATAACATTCCTTGCCGACCCTACGGCAATGCCTCAGAGGCGTCGAATGTAAGAAACAAACGAGGTATCTATTTTTTTGGGCAATGGAAGGGAGAGTTCATGCGATCTCATTGGCTGGCGCGCAGAGCCTAGGTGAGGGGATAGAGAGACAACGTTATTACAAAAATATTCTTTTATTTCCTTCACACAGTTTTCACATTAGAACGTTAAATACGATGGCTTGTTTTTACTTATTTTTCTTTCAACAATACTATATATCGGCGGGACACATTGCAGTTGGCGACACAAACAAACGAAAGATGAAAGCAAGGCGAAATTATTAGAGGATCATTATCGTTGGAAGAAACGATTTATTATTTTCCGCGCGACTCGGTCTCAACGAGTTTTGGTGGTCAATAAACAATTTTTTAACGTCAGTCATTCGCTTGCTTGTCCGAAACAACGCGGTAATTGTATGCGTTCGCCTAAGCTGCCAACGTTCGTCAGTTAGACTGGTAAAGAAGCGATCGCTTATAGAATACGTTTAGAGTCGGTAAGCGTTGAGTTAATCGAAGCGGTTTGCAGAAAGGCGATCGATCGAAAGGATATAACAGCGATGAGAAAGTGTCAAGAACTGTGGTAGTAAATAATACAATCGATAATTAACCATTGGTTACAATAATAAGTGATACTGCGGACATCTACCCGGTCATAAAAATAATTTTTTTGTTCGGTTTAAAGTTACTGGTGAGTATTGCGCTTCACTGAAACTTCGCGCGAGACAAGGCACGTTGTCGAATTCGGCAACTTTTTTTGCGTTGTTCTGATATATTCGTTTTGCATTTGCATTATCGGGAGCGGAGAGGGGGAGGGGCAGATATGTTCAAAGGCAAAAAATGCGTAAACTCGAAAATACATTATCTCTGGTAAATATATATATAGATATGTATATATGTTTTGTATATATATACGTGTATCAGTAAGTTTGTATATTAGCATTTTGCATCAGTGGGCAACGTCCGTTAAGCTGTTCCGGTCGAGCATCCGCGATGATTCCGCGCTAAGAGTCTTACACGCGGGTGTCAATGTTAATAAATAAAGCGAAGAAAAAAAACAGATATGGGGGAAAGGCAGGGGGCAAAATAGGTTCGGTGCTCGAACGCGGAAGGCAACGTGATTAATCTACGTTTTAATACAAGTATTTGGGAGAATCTCGGCTAGACGAAATAAGTGTTCGTTCGTGTCACGCGCGGTCCGGCCGCGACGATATCTTTATCAAGCAATTTTATCATCGGCGAACCGGTCCGTCGACGGGGATCCCTTTGAGATTCGAATTATTGTCATGAGGAGAAAGCGGGCGCACGGACGGGAAAAACAAATCGAAAAATCGTCAGACCAACTTGCAGTTTTCCCACGGTGAAATAAGTTATTATCGCTGTCTGCGGCTGGCCCAACACTGCGAACAGTAGTATTGGTTCTCCGGGGCGCCGAAGAATTGGCAGTGCTCGCTGCGACACTCCCGAACGATACCCTGTAAACGTTTTAGTATTCGCATGAGTTACTCCGAACATAATATGTGAAACAGTGCAATTAATTTTTTAATGGAAATCTTGCGATTTATGTTACGTTATCAGGGGGTTAATTATCTACCGGTCGTTTCGTTGCAACGTTATTATTTTTAAGGTGATTGGCTTGCTTCACGTTAGACTATAAAAGTAAATTGTAAATTCAATGAACTGCAATTTGAAATTTACTGCAATATTGATAGCCACTTATCATTGGCAATCACACCCTTTTGTCTATCCAGCGAAGAAGGTCCGTTGTATACAAACATTTTTAAACGAAAAATACTATAAAATATCCACACGTTGAATTCGTAGAGCGTCTACCGAGGAAGAGTGACAATGAACCGTGACGAATAAAAATTAAACATAAATTTCGAATTATTCTTTGAAAAAAAGCTGAGCGAACGTGTACCTTCTCGATATTTTTTGCAAAATCTTTTAAAATTAATATTTTTCTAGGCTCAGAAAAGCTGCTGTAATACAACAAATCCTTCACTATTATCAATAGGTGCCTAAATGTTTGTACAAACGATTAAAAAAATGTAGTCCTTATTCGATTAGTGCAGCGCGATCCAATCTCCCCAAAAGTTTTTGTCCCGTGAATCAAATAGATAACAAAAAGTTGCAACGTACATTCAAAGCGTCCCGACCCGTCCACAGTTCTGCTTGGGAGGCCTCCGACGTCGTCTGATTGTTGTAAAACGTTGATCTGTGCGGGTTAAATGAAATAAATGAGTACCGGAGTGATCTTGGCTCTGTGCATCGTGCGCACGGTCCGTTGATACTGTACCTACCTAGAAAGATAGAGCGTACGATCTTTGCTTGTATTTTTTGGTTGAAGCTTGCTGACACTGGCGTGGCTCCCGCTGTCGCTGGCTGCGTAGAATCTCGATTTGCCCGCACCATAATTCATCTCGGCGCCAGTTCCATCGTTTTGATGGTCCTCCAAGTACCTGGGCGATTCAAAGTACAATGTATTAAGTTGGAAAATAATTCACCGAAATATCAAATCACACCGTAAAAAAATGAATAAAAAAAATACACGCCGTACCTGGAGTGAGCGCACTGCAAATAATTCTGCAACATCTGATCAACGTACTGATGGCGCCTACTCTTTATCCTGACACAGAGAACCCCGCCGGCGCCATACGGTCCGGCTGTCGAGGCTGGCGGACTCTTCGGCCTCTTCGCCATCGACCACAGTCTTTTGCTCACGGATTTACCGATTGAGCCAAATTGCTTCGCTACACCGAGTAATTGCTTCGCCGCTTTGCTCTTCGACGATGACCCGTCCCCGTCGGACAGTCTGTCGAGGTCCTCGGACGTCAGGGTTTGGTACTCGCAGTCGAGATAATCTCGAACCAAAATCTCCATCTGCAAGAAAAATAACAGTCAATTGAGTATGCAAATACGTCAACCTTGTTAAGCCTATTCGAGTTAAAACAAATAACATTCTTATTTTTGACGGGGTACATTTTCTACGTTCCTTTATAGGATTTATTCTGTGCTATTTAAATTCTCTTCCGTTCTGTAGATTTTCGGCTGTTTGGATAAAGGTTGTGCCAATGTCTTTCAAGTGAGTGCGAACTCACGATGAATAAATTAAGTATAAAAAATAAATACCGCTCTGCGCAGTTACACTATCTATGATCCATTGGGTTAGGCGTTAATTTTACTTACGGTATCCTGTTCGCAAGACAGTAACTCTTGCGACGCGTTCCAGTCCCAGTCGGGACCGGGATCGATGACAAAGTGAACCGGAAGCAGTTGACCTGAGTCCGGATCAACGAGGGGTATGCTGACTCCCTCAGTGCCGCCCTCACCAAAATCGTTTCCACCGTCGACGGTGACCAGAGGTGAAAAATGCGCCGAGTGATAAGCCAAGAGCAGTGGTGTTCTGTGACACCGGGAAGGTGACACCTCCAGAGGCAGATAAACACCACCGAAGGGTATCGGTGCGAGGGCAACACCCTCCGAGTCGCGAAGCATGGTTTCAGCGATAATTATTATCGGTCTTCGAAGAACGTGAGCGAGAGCGAGTACGTGAACCTCCTCTAAACTCTGATATGATGTCGCAGTCTGATTCCGTGGATTCGCCGATGCCATCTCGACGATACTCTGCCATTCCGTGAGCCACTCAGCTTCCGTATAGGAGAGACCGGCGGTCGCGTTCAGTCCCATTTGCCTCCACTTCCATCGCCTGTGAAACATCGCTTAAAATTTGTCACTCTGCACCTGGGAAACTATGTGAAAAGAATCCGGAACAAGTTGATCGCATCAAAGGTTAATTTAACGGCTAAAGCCACAGTTAAATTTTGAATGAGAAAAAAGACGTGTCACGAATATTCTGTTAAGTGTGGAAAATGCCGGAGCGGGTTGATGGAAATACCCTAATTACATTAAATCTATAAAAAGGATAATTACCGTAAAAAATACCTTGAAATATGCATACTGCACTTGATGCAATAAATATGAAAATATTATTTTCGCAAATATAACATCGTGAAAAATTATTTCTCAGAGTATTTTTCCAAATTTCGAATAACAAAATTTTTTTTGTATCCGATATAACGATTTTTATACCTCGCACTGTATGTACTCGTTGAGCGAGGATCCCGCAGGTGACGGGTTAAAGTCGACGGTCGAGCGTTACCTGAATATCGCATGCCGGAATTCGCCGCGAGCCAGAGTATTGTGAAGAGCGTCTCTCAGCGTGAGCAATCTATCGTGAAAGCCCCACATGCCGAGCGAGGCCGCGTGCAGTAGACAGTTTCCATCTCCGGTCGTCGCCAGCGGCCAGAGAACTCTCGTTCCGCTGTTTTTTCCTCCGCACCACCAATTCAGTCGTCCAGCCAATTCCAACGAGCTCAGGCATCCTCCCTCTATCAAATCCTTTTCCAGGAACTGACGAAACGAATCTGATACGAACAGATAACAGATTATTATCGACTTAATTTGGAACGATCGAGAAACTTGAAAGGTGAGGATAATTATTTGTGATTGAGTGGAAAGACGTCACTAGCATTATGAATATCTTTTTGAGCAAATAGCATCTGGTGGTTCGAATATCAGAGTTTGTCAATCGTACCAGGATAGACGGATAGATCGGGCAGAGAGAACGTAAACTCGGGAGTATCAACAGCCCCTATGGAAGCCAACTGGGATCGAGCGTGAGACACAATAGCTGCATTCTCTGTAGCCCTCGATATTCCTCTGGCCAGTTTCTTGGTGGCTACTCCGCTGCTCTCCAAAGTGGCATTTTTAGCAGTCGCCTCTTTCTCCAAGCCATCGTACATGGATAAGCCACTGCTCATACCACCGTCCTTCGCCTGAAACAGTGCATAATACCAAATTACAATAATCTGCAGAAAAAAAGAAAAAAAAAAGGAAACGTATTCATTGAAAATAAGGAAAATGCGTTCATTGACAGTCGTGACCAATGCGTTGAACAGAACTTACAATTTTATTCTTTTCTTATGCTAAATTCCGCAATGACTTGTTGCGCAACGTCAAAGCATACAGTCTTTATTGACTCACGTGCGTTATGAATTTTTAAGGTCAGACAGCATCGGTTATCCTGTAACGGGCATAGACAAAACTTTGTAAACGAACGAGATCAAAACGAACTATCGTAAAATATCGTAATTCTTATAACAATGCAAAGCAACTACAAACGCGTCGTTAACACGGTGTTTTGTTCTTATTTTTTGCGAAACATGTAAAATACGATAAAGAAAACACTCGATTTCGGTTCGTCGCGCAACGGCGCAGAACACTCGTGTGAGATGTGTACAAGCGTAACGTCGATCGGTCGGACGAGTCGGCTGAAATGAAAATCGAATTTAATAACGATCGGTAACTGCGATAAAAACACCAAGAGGACAATGGCAAACACTCGCTCGTGAGATTGTCGTGCCGCGATAGCTACGCGACGCGCACGAGATTGCATTAATCTCCATGCAGATGGGCATATATCGGTTGCGTTATAAAAATAGGTACAGCTTTGGAGCTGGGTGTTCAAGGTTAACAAAAAAAAAGAAAATATTAATGCAACGCGTAGGCGGATCGAACCGTACGCGCGACACCTCAACAGGTGCATCGAATCGAGCATTTCGTTTGCGCTCGGAAAAATTCAATTACGACTTAGAAAAAAAACACACGGGAAAAACATTGGCTGATGGAATTATTCGATCAGGATTTTCGATAATCGGACGACTGTAGACCGAAATCGAAAACGATATTGGATCACTAAAAGAGCGTTATGATTTTTTCTACACGGGAAACCGTGAAACTTTAATTTGTCGTTAATATACATGCGTGTATACATATGTATATGTGTGTGTGCGCGTTAGTTAAAATTTCGAACCTTGGGCGATCGTTTGTGTCGTCGTTTCAGTGATGCGTAGCGTCCTGCGACTTGTTTGTCAAATCGTATATTCGATTTCCGACACTGTACGATACGAGGACTTCCTCGGCATTATCCTTCGGGAGAAATTTCGATCCTCCAATGATTGTCATTCCGGGACTCTTTCGAACTCTCGAAGGGTATTTGGCAGTTAGAATATTAATCGACGGTCGGGTGTACCAAGTATATCGGTTCGAGCACGCAGCGCTCTCGGATGCATAACCTCGGATTATGGCCTTACACCGAACGAGTGGAAGTGGAGACTGACGGCAACTGACGGCAGCTGAGGGGATCGAACAAGAGAACACTTTTATTTCGGTGAGACAGGAAGGTACGAAATAGATGGCTCTGGGAAATCTCCAAATTCCATTCATTACAGTTTCAGTTACCGATTGAATCTGTTTAACCTCACCATAACGCCGATGGTAATTTGAGGGAGAACTCGACAGGTTGATCCGGTGGGGCCATCTAGCGGCGCACGAATTCACATTGGACGACTCGTCGCGTTGTTTTTGATCCGATGATACTTGTGTTATACTTCTTTTCCACGTACGATTCTCGAAGCCGACCGAGAGAAGACTCGCGGCCTGCGGGTCGATAAATCTTAAATAATTTTTTCCCTATTGATTATCCCCGTGCCCAGGCTGAAATTCGTGAGAAAAACAATAATTTAATCGCCGATTCCGTCGCGGTCGCATCGGGGAAGTTGGCAGATGTCAGGACGTCATTTAAAAATGGCGACGCGGTCCGTATAGTTGTGCCGCTGTTATGAAGTGTGTTTTGGACCGATAGGACGAAGGGGTCTTAAATACGCCAACGAAATGCGTCAATGGCCGTATTTATTTATAGGCATACCGATTCTTTACAATCCGATTGCCAAGTATTTTGACGCAAGCGATTAATGAGTGACGTCCCGACGGATTTCGAAGTCGCCGCGGAGCCGCTCGTGCAACGGCCCGTTCGTCGATATTCGCCAAATCGCCGTCAATCACAATAATTCCTTGGGCTGTTTCGCTCGAACCAACGCCTTCGTTTCGTTATACTCGAAAAACTGGTAAATCGAATATAATTCACTATTTTTGCCAAACATTTTTTATTTACATACCAACCTTAGAAAACTTGTTAAACTTATTGCTGTCCGTGCTAAATTTGCTTTCACTTGTACCATCATGTGCAAAATGGTAATCGTATTGATTTTTTTTGCTAGCCATCTCGATCGAAGAGCAAAATTTTACTGCGCGAGGAATTCCTCAGAGAGTGGACGATGGCCCCGGGAGTGAACGACGGTCAGCGCAATACTGGCACACTGCCGAAGAGCAATAGGAGGAATAACAGAAACAGGGATGTTGCCGGAGTAAACCAGCAGCCTTCGTCCCGACCAGTTTACCATGGAAGAATGCAGCATTCAAATAATCTGGTACAGCACCGATTTGTTTGATTTCAACAGACTGTTAGTCTCTCTGAAAACTTATTTATTTGTTCATTTATTCATCCGTCTGAATGCAAACGAACAGTGGCCACTTATAAGTTGATAGAAAATTCCATTGAGTAATTTGAAACAGTGAGTTAGAGGCGACACTGCATGACAAAATGAAAAAATAATGAATATGTGAAATAATTCACGAATAATAGGAAAACTGTAAAGAGGCATCCTTCATGCACACACGTCGACATGAAGATGTAGTAAACATTTTTGCAGATTTTATGAGTTATAAACCTATTTCACCTGTAGTGAGCTTTTGATTAGTCAAAGAAGTCTATTCCCTCTGATATACAAAAGTTTAACAAATTAGCACGGTTGAAAGAATAATAATTATCAAAGAACAATAACTCTTCCGACGTTCGCGAAATTTTACAATAACCAGTGAAACAGATGCTCTAATGTAAATAACTGTGTGGACCACCAACGACGTTAGCTGTTTTGAGGGATCCAAATTTTAACTACTCCAGGATGCATAGTTATCAATTATTCGATTGAGCGATTATGGCGTCGATAGCCATGGACCATCGTTGGGTCGAATATCTGTGTGGCTCCTGCCGTGGCACCCTCCGATCGTCTCGATAGGCCTGAGAATAAGATGGTTCACTTTCGGGGGGGGGGGGGCTTTGGATCGAAAGAGTCTATAAATAAATCGCGGAACGGTGGGGAAGGTTCCTATCTAAGAATACATATCCAGAGACTTCTAAGTCGATTCGTTAGAGGAAGCAGAGACGGCATCGTCACTACTTTGTCTCTTTGAATAAAAAGACGTGAGAGAAAAAATTGTAATGGATAAAAAAATATATATATATTAAAATAAAAATTCAAAAAGCATAAAATTTCATTGAGATTGATTGAGTGAAAAATGTATTTTAGCTGGACTGGCAGCCCGTGAGCGACCGCGAACCAGTGAGGACGACCAAAAACAGTAACACGAGATCCACGGTCTCTGCTCCATCGATATCTTATCAGGATTTTGCCGACATTGGTGAGTGGATCCCAGCACTCTTTTTTATTGCAGACAAAAATTATCGATTGATTCGTTTCGCAGTGTCGTACGGCGGAGGTCGTCAGTACAATTACACGGGAGACGATTATTCCCAGTGGCAAGAAATGGCTCAACCCGTGGACTCGAGAGCCCAATCGCCTCCTCAGCTTCAGGGAACGAAGCCCACGAACGTTGACAAAATGGTGAGCAGATGAACGAGCCCGCGAGTGCCTCGACGATATTTGATTTGACTCTGTCGTGCGATTTTATTTGTACACAGCCGGACCGGCGGCAGGTCGAAAGTCGACTTCACCAGATCCGCGATTACATCAGGGTCACGTCTACGATGATGGAGTCGCTCAATCAATCTGCCGACCCGGTAATTTAACTGTTTCGTCTTTCACCCCAAGCCCTCTCGTCACACGGATCTCCCCAATGAGTACACTTTCCTACGAATTTTCTTCAGCGGGCTCGGACCCAATACGAAAAACTAACCAGAATGGTGGAGGATCTCTGCGATAGCGAATCGAAGCTGGCGAAGCTTCTGGAGGATTACAATGTGCGAGGAATTTCCGACGAGGTTACAGAAATTGCTGAACACGACTGATAATTAACAACACACTTTTTTTTCTTATTACTAACTAGCATGCGATTTTAGTCCGGCGATCATCAACCGGTGCGATCGGATCAGATGAAACGCTTCGTGGAGTTGCTCGATGTTCTCGGTTCTCAAGAGCGCTTCCTCGTGACTAATTCTAACAGTCGGGTGTGTGTTTTATTTGTTACCAAAGTCCAACGTAATATTCTGATCGCAGTCTCGAGCCTATTGCATTTTCATTGATGTAGCCTCGTTGCCACCTTTAGCAAAATCTTGTCGAATGTACTCTCGCGTCTTGCAGAACAGCGAGAGCGGAAAAGACGATGGCGAGGAGAACGGTAACGAACCTCTCGAGGCTCAGCTTCGCAAGAAGATGGAAGCCTCGCAGCGAAAATTGGCCGAGTTGCAGGAGCATCAGGCCAATCTCGTGGGTATGCAGCTGCAAGTTAGAGAACGACTGAACGCAGCTCGCCAGGCTCAGCAGGCGCTTCTTCAGCAGGAAAATCAAGCCCAAGCTGCCATTGCGCCAGTCACCCCATCGCCCGCGTGGGAGACTTCGAGCCGCGGCTCTCAGCCACCACAGGCCGAGACCGACGAGATTGACTCGGAGACCGCTATGCTCAAAAGCAAACTTGCTATTCTCAAGAACAAAAAGAAACACATGGATCAACTGATGGTCGAGCTGCAGGCCGTTGAACTTTCCGATCGGGCGAGTGTGGTGAGCTCTCGATTCGATACGAAAAGATATCTGCGTCACAATAAATTTTATCTCCATCGATGCACTGCTTTAGGGCAAAATAACATTTTCCACTTGTAAAATTTTATTCTTCAAGTGAAGTTCGCCGAGCGAAGTTCGTGCGATGAAAGACTTACTCGTTATAAAGCGATGAAATTTAGTCTCATATAGATAACTTTCGCATTACAATTTGATGACCCTAAAGATATCCGCACAACATCGAATTTCATCTTCGGTCGAGACTTCATTATTGTGCTGTTTTACAAAAAGCCAAAAATTGTTTATTTGTAGCATTTTGTCGTTCAAGTGAACTGGACTGAGCGCAGGTGGTGCGATAAAATTTTTTTCGTTTCTTACATCAAGATTATCGCGTAGTAATGTACTGATCTGTTTCAGAGCTCCGAAAGTTCTCATAACGCCGAACGCGACAAATCTGCGGAGCTCGAAGTTCTGAAAGCCCAACTGGCACATTTGAAGTCGCTGATGGAGGAAGCGACGAAGGTGCGCGAGGTGTCGAACTCCGTCGCTGAACCTGAACACGAGTCGAGTGTGAACGCTACCGGCTCCGATATCGCGGATGCTGTCGAGGACGAGAGTGGCGCCGGAGCTTCGTACAACTCTTTCGATCGCCAGAGCGAAACCGAAGAATCGCCACAGGGAAAGTCGCAAAATTCTAAGGACAGGCCTACCGTAGAACAGATTCAGGTTTGACCGGTTCTCAATGTTTTTTCGATTTTTTTTTTGGTTTCTTAAGTGGTAAATCTCCGGTGACGTTCGTCCGCACATTTCAGGCCGTAACTCGCGAGCTGAAAGAGCAATCGACCCTTCTGCAAGCTGCAAGAGCCGAACTCCGACGCTTGAAACAATCGAGCGGTCTTCATTGCGCCAACAATGCACCACCCGCGGCGATGCTGCTTCCCGAATCGACGCCTCCACCGTCTGTTGGAGGCTTTCTCCCTCCCGAAAAAAAACAAAGCAACAACAACAATAACAACAACAACGCTAATCACAATCATTCGAACGGTGATAGTCAGCAGGCGCAGACGAAGAAGCGCCAAATGGAGGAGCGCGTCCGAAAGGTACCGATTTATTTTATCGACTACTTTTTTTTGAGAATCCGGCTCCTTTAGTAATCGCGCGTATTTTTTTTTCAATTGCGAAGGAGCAAAGTCATTCCTCCAGCGTGAACCGAGACATCACCGGCCCGGAATGGAGCAGTCGCAGGGGTTCAAATTCGCAACTCAGTCACACGAGTACTCCGGCAAACGTTTGGCCGCATCCCAACGTCGCTGGTACGCAATGAGCATTGATGTGATCTCTTTTTTTTTATCGTAACCACGTCATCGCTGCCACGCATAATCTAACGATCGTTGAACTCTTCTTTGCAGGAGGCTCGAACGAGCCGAGCGTCGATGGTATATCGTCGTCGGAGAATTTGTTAGACATCGGTCCTCAGATAACGGCAGTTGAGAACGGTTTTGGTATTAATTGGTGGAATGAACCTGCTCCACCGGTGACCCAACCCCAGAACGGTAATGAAAAATTAGATAACACGTCCGGATAGGGGCAAAAAAAAGTTAGGAAGATTCCGTTTAATCCGCGTGACAGAAAAAAATGTATTCACGACAGCGCGAAACCTCGTCGGAAAAATATCGGATCAGACGCGACCGAACAATTTAGAACAAAATTTATCAATGGTATTAAAAAAAAAAAAAAATCGTCGAATGTTTGGTAGGTACGGCCGGTTCCGCGGAATATTATCGTCAGCTGTTGATGGGCTCGCAAGCTCAACAATTGCAGATGATGGGAACAACGATGCAACAGTGCTGTCAGCTCTTGTGGGCTCAGCAGCGCGAATTACAGTCGATGAGGAGCGCGATAACCCAACTGCAGCAACAGTTTCGACAGAGTCAGCCGCGGATCAACGAGAATCGTGAGAATCGCGAGGAATACTCGAATCTGAGTAGATCGGTACATCATCTCGGCAGCACGTTAGACGTCTCACTGCCGCCGAGTTCGTCACTGCCGAATCTCGTCTCGCTCCCTAACTCGTCGCCGGCGCCCTCGCACATCCCGGTCGTCGCTTCCGCGAATACCTCGACGCAGCAGCAACCCCAGCAGCAATCTCAGCAGCAACACCAGCAGCAACAACAACAACAACAACATCATCGCCATCAACAGTTAAACAATCAGGTGCCGCCGGGCAATCGAGCGAACAATTACTGGGACAATTTTCGAAGGTAAAATAACAAAAGCGATTAGACTCATGACGAGGAAACACGTATAAGTTATTCTCATCAAACGAACAAATCATAATTCTCTCCGGTTTCGTTTCGTTCTTCGTGGTTTGTTGTTTAAACGGATTATTCGGTCTTCCGGTTTCGGTGTGAAAATAAACGCGATCATCAAAATTAACTGTATATTTCACGTCGAGCAATAAACGTCCACGGTCTTTATCCTCTCTCACGGTCATCTTTTTTTTTCTTAGCTTATGTGTTTATTTTTCGATTGTTATTGAAACCGTTCACGAATCTATCAGCCGCGAAATTCGTCCTCGATCGCAGATAGAAGACCGTCTTAAGACCGACGGGTAGGTAGATATTGGGTACGTAAACGGGTTGGTTGATACAGAGAGAGAGAGAGAGTGAGTTTGCGGAGAAGAAGGCACTTGAAAATTCCCTGGCACTCTAATCGCAAACCGCCCTAAAGCTTTGTGTTTTAATTTTCGTTTACGCTTGAGACTAACAAGACTCTTGAAGACTACGCAGCAATGAAAACAAAGATCGTGTTTATAATTTTGACCTGTTTAAAAAAAAATTTCCAGTTTTTTTTGTTTTCCTTTTTTTGCGATGTTAGATCCCCCCATTGACATGCGTTCGCGAGAGTTTGCATACTCCATTGATTAATCGAGAGGCATGATTGATTTTTAAAAAATGTGTGACGTTGTCTTTCGCACTCCTTCCTACCGCTTTTGCAGTTATTCCAGGCAAAATCTGTTGTCGGGAAATCTCAAGACTGTTCAGGATGCAGCGCAAGGTCCATCGGGCAATTCAGCTGTCTGCACGAACACAGCAAGTGGGAGCGTCAATAGCTCGATCGTGTGAGTATTTTTTTCTGCATAAAATTTAGCCACATTATTCTGATAATGATTTGCAGATTGAGACGTTTAAAAAATGTTTCTTCATTTTATTTTTTAGAAGGGACAAACGTAATCGAGATCACGGAGCCGACAACTTGCCACTGCCATCGATTTCAAGCGCGGAAGCTCAGTACTCGTTGAATCTTCAACTTCAGTCGAACTTACAGACCCAAGAGAGGGAAACTCCAGTTGCGCGGAGTAATATTTTATCGAATGAAGCTGCCTCCCAGCAGCAACAGGTTGATAACTTTTGGGACGAAACTCATTCCTCATTTCGCCCAGTGCCCGAAAGCAATGAGGACCTGTATTCGATGCGACACATGAGGCAAGAAAAATCTTTCAACGTCGATTGCGAGGCAATGAAAATTCATTCTTATTTATCGTGTTATCGATTTTTTTAGTGGGGAGATGAAAGACACCCTCAGATCTCTGATAGCAGCAAACAGGAAACGGCCGGAATACTTGGTGTACATCCTCAGGGAAATAAAAACAATCACCGATGATTACAGACTGCGTGTGCGCCTCTTGAGATCTTTGAGAGACCTTCAGGACACCCAACCACCCAGGAATCCTCTGGTAGGTGAACCAGGCACTAAAATAGACAGTAGGAACTTAGCAATATTTGTGTCAACATCCGTTAAATACTTCAACTATTTCAACGGAATAGGCAGTATAATATCACTCGTCCGGACGCAGGCGTGTAAAATCCCACTTCCCGTTTTCCTGTGTAAAAAAAATACTGCCCATGCGATCAAACGGAGAAAGGTTTTTTTTAAACCTGAACTGCGTATAAAATTGCCTTTTTATGTGTATTGGGCAGAAATAATACAAGTGCGATACTCGTAAACTATAGCAAACATTACTTTTTTATGTGGTGAAAAATGGGATTTTTACGTACGCGAACCGTGCATCAATCTGCTATTTTTAGGTCAAGTCTAATAAAAGATAAGAAGATTACTAAAATCCTTACTACTGTTATTCTCGGTTAGTCAAGCGACGAAGAATCTGACTCGGACTTTGGAGCACAAGCGAGTGCATTGCCGCCCTCGAACGCAGCGAATCAATTGCTGCTGACTGAATTCCTAGTGCCTGTTCACTCCTCGGGACAGATGCAGCAGTCGGGACCTCCACCATCAGTGGATCACTTCGAACTGGAGGTGAGTTTTTATGAGGAACTCCGAATTATTCGGCACTACTATTATCATTGTCAATCAATCGATTCACATTATTATAAAAGAATGAAATGATTTCCTTTTTTTCTCAGGCTGCGATGCCCTTCGAGAATATGAATCCAATTTCCGTGGCATCGTCTCTCACACCAGGATACAATGAGGACTTGGCTGAGGCCGATCAGTCGAGACCCGAAGCAACCAGCAGCCAACAAGTAAGTAATACATTTTTTATTCGTCTCGTCGATCAGATAACCCGTTTCAAATTGTCTAATACGTTTCCTCAGGGATCTCAGGAAAATGAAAATGACGAGGGTGACGAGAACGGGGATGGTCACGGAGCCATGGCGCAGGGCGCGGTCGCCCTTGAAACTGCCAGAGAAGTACCAAACTGCATTGACGTAGACGACGAGGGAGGAATGATAGAAAATTCTATACTCGACAGAATACCCACTCGTCTCTTCCATCACTAGCCTTCGACGTGCTCATTTACGAAACTTCGTAAAAAAGAAAAACAAAACACGTGCGATTATGAATCGTCTCGAGTACAGCTGAGAAATGTTTTTTCCATCAACTATTTATTACGATAGGACCAGAAGACGATTTCAAACTTTTATACTATTGTCCCGTATCGGTGGGGTACTTACTATATTCACAAAGTCTCGCGGATTTTCGCTTCGGATTTCTATAATCGTGCATTTTTTTTATCGCGTTCATCGAGCTTAACTATTTTTTTCAGCGTAAAATAAGGAAAAGAGTTCGATCAAGGCCCGTTTGGTTGTTACGGCAACCTTTTCGCCGTTGATGAGTTGTAACGATGTGGTTCGTAAATCATCGATCCATCGACGTGAAAAAATCGAATAAAAAAATAATGGTCGATGAGTCAACATCGTGGTCCCAATAGTCATTACCGATACTTCGTGCTCGTGATGAAAAAAGGTAAACGATTTAAATAGAAAAGTATATATTTATTGATTCCATGCACGCTTAAATGTTAGATATTTCGTATTTTACTCATAAATCCCGTAACGGAGTTGGTACGGTAGGCGGGTATAAACAGTGAACTTATTTTTGTAGTTTAAAGGCGGATGGCTCTCTATCCCTCTATCGCGTCACAGCGAGACAGAGTTCGTCCACTCACCTCCAAGGCAGTTTTAGAATTCTGCCTCAGCAAAATTGTAATCTAGTCGTCGGCATTCACCATAATGATACGAGGAGCATCCGTGCGTCTCCATTAACATTATCTCATAATCTAAGTAACTCTCGCCGATTTTTTCGTCACAATTCGTCGCTTCGATGTACGGAGGCTCCGGTTCCGATCGAGCAATATCATCATAGTTACTGGCCGCCGTACGGCAGTCGCTCTCGACAGTCGAACGAGTCGAGTCGCTGAAACTGTCTTTCAGCCTGTAAACTCCAAACACTCCGAAATCTTTCAGTGGTGCCTGCTCATAATGCAGCGAGGACGATCTACGCTTTCCTGAACACCCGGGACCATTGCGAACATTGCCGTTACCACCGTCTCTGAAAGAAAAGTCCACTACCTTATCATCAAATTGGCCGAAGAAATTAATAAATAATCATCTGTATGGGACATCCACACCATTTCGACCTAAAATCAACGCTTCGTGTCTCAAACTGAACCGTGATTTTCTACGAAACTAACTTTAAAAAAATCGTTTACTATTATTCGTGATTAACAAATGTACTTATTGACCGTTGCAATTTCAAATTCGGAAACACTTCTGATACATCTTGTATCTTATTTTTATTTTTCTCAAAATTTGAGACAGTGTACTGAAGTTGAAAAAAAAAAACCAGTGAAATCAATGAGAAGAACAACTCGGTAGTTCATGCATTTCTACATGCATTCTTGTATACTTTCACATCTCGCTAGTTTTTTTCTCTTTCCTCACTTGAAACAATAATAACTTCGATCCGAATGACATCTGAAAAAATCCTAAACAATCTCTTGTCCTATTTTTTAAATGAAATATTTGACCTGAATCTACTTTGTACACATTTTTTTTGAACCAACAGTATCATCAAAAATAATTCAGATCTGGTTTATCGCTCGACAATTTTAATGTTCACTGTGTTTTTAGGAATGTTTAAAGATTTTTCCAAAGACTATTTTGACAATATAAAAACCAACTTGGAGCCTCGTGTCGAAATGGTACGGAACAGTCCATACACAATGGTTAATAACATTACGACGAATGATTAGCTCGTGGTCGCATCGAGATCGCACCTGCGGTCTTTCGTAACATTTCTCCGTGGGCAAATCGCATCGTTCCTTACAAAAACGAGACCACCTTGTCCAGCCAGTCAACACCGGCGAATTGGTGGTCAAAGATAGAACTCGATCGGCAAATGAGTCATCGGGATGGTTAAATTTTATTTCCATACAGTTTCTCCCAAAGGACAAATTTGAATTCTCTCCTACCTTGTCGCGATCTCTTCGCGTGATTGGCCGGTTGGCCGGCGGCGAAGAGATGCGCGGGATCACCGGCGCTGTTACGCTTCCGGTTCCCGCGCCCGCACGCGTCTGACCCTTGCTGTTCGACCACCCGGTAGAATCTTTCGCAGCCGTTCCCGTACGGACGCCCCGCGGCCTCTGGAATCACGCAATGGTTATTCTGGCATCGCGAGACACCAAGGTACTCGCTACGACGGTTATCATCGTCGTCAGTTTCCATAGCGGAACCGTTAAGGCATATGAGCTGTTGATTATTCAGTTGCTGACGCTGCTGTTGCTGCTGGTGACGATTGTCAATCGCACCCGGCATTGAGAACGAGGCAGACGACAATGTCCAGTCGTCCGTTGAAACGGCGATCGACGTAGTTTGGTCGTTGGCCTCGACGAGTCGGCCAAGATGTTGACTACGTACAACAACGTTCTCGTAATCCGCGATAGGGCACGGCGGCACGTAACCGTAATAACCGCTTGACGATACGTAAGACGGCGCTATTCCTGTTTGATATAAAATGCCCTCGCTCACTACTGCCATTATTACAACCGTGTGTATATTTATATATATATATATATATATATGTGTGTGTGTGTGTGTGTGTGTGTGTGTGTGTGTGTGTGTATATATATATATATATCGCAGCTTTAACAACTGTAGCAACTATTATTTCGACCTTACAACGCGACGCAGTACATCAACACCAAAACGCGGCCGGCACTTGTACATTAATCGACAGTGTATATTATTTATTTTTATTTATTTTTTTTCCGCGCTAGAAGAGAGATATTGTTTTGCGGTGACTCGAGAGAGTACGATGGCGCGCGAGCGTACGACGAGACACGACGAGCGCGACGAGGCAACGCAAGAGGATGAGAGGGAAAGCGAAGGTACGCGACGCGCAAAGGAAACTGCACAACGAACGAACACGAGAACGACGCTAACCGCTCTACCTGGATTGGGTACATAGTCGGCCGAAAATGAAACCTCTCTTGTGACCAACCTCACCGAACGTAAAGTTTCTAGCATACTATACGCCTAAATCGCTTTCTCACCAGAAACATGACTTGAATATACTTTCCCGCTGACATTCTCGGAGTTGAATGTGAATAAGGGTAAGTACATAAAACATAATACATAAAACTCGAGAGACAAACATTCTATCTTCACAACTCGGTTACTCGCCATTTTCACTGAATAATAAAATAACGCTTGAATCTCCCACCAAGAAATCGACTAAAGTCAAAAATAATTTCAAACGATACTGACCGAAATAACGGGGTATTATGTACCGAGGATCGAAAGTACGAACGGTCCACAATGCGAATATCTGCTGGTCGCAAAGGGATTTACTTTTTTTCTTTAATGTGCATTCGACTCCGAGGATATCACACGAAAATTGTATTTAGTCTCTAACATTTAGTCCCTTGCACGAAAACGACTTGGAAGTCATAGTGTACTAGGAACTTTGAGTTGCACTAGGTTGATCATAATAGAGGTTTAACTTTCTACATCCGACTGCTCCCGCTTTGCTCAATTCCCGATCTAGCGCTTCCCTCCACGTTGTTTGCCAACTGTTGAACATGAATGTTGTCAGTTGTGCATGGGCAACCTTCTTTGCACATGGCTTTCTTTTACACACAACTCAACAATGAAGATGAACATAACCTGTTTAAGGTGGTTTTTACGTTCCGGTCGATTCGATCGAACGTTGAATCATAACGCGCCGGTTGTCGGCATAATAAAACGGGCTTTCGGCAACTTCTCGCCGGTTGTCATCCAGGAGACGTCGAGGAAAGTCAAGCAGTATGGAAAATTGGTCATCGATGTACCGTGGAACGTCGAAGTCAAACCGACGGATCCGCACAAGTACCCGGACATGGACACTCTTCTCGTCAATTTGTCGACGCGGACAGAGATCGACGAGCTGAGTGATAATGAATTCGTGTCGATCGAAGTCGGTGATGATTGCTGCAGAATAAAGACGAGCGAGTTCGCAAAACTCAAGTCTCCCGGCGATGCGTTTTTTCTCGTAGAAGCGCCGATTCAGTACGGTATGTTTTACTTATTCCACTATTAGCGTGATGTTTGATTTGGAAATTACTGTCGGGCGAAGAAAACTAATATTTTTAAACAAGTGGAAATCTTCCAAATATCGTGAAATGTTACCGGTTAGATTCATTCAGCCGCGGTTAATATATTCCTATATCAAATTGAAACTCAATACCTTTGTGTTTGCTCGATTAGATGATTTTTAGTGATCTCTCAAAGCAATCAAAATTCAATATCTGACAATTTACATATATTTTGGCCAGATTCAACATCAAAGGGCTCCAATAAAAATATTATATTCGTGCGCAGTTCTAGCATAATAAATCTAAATATATGCCAGTTCAAGACACCATAGACACAAAAATATCAAAGACTCAATGCGAGCAAGTTTTGTCCCGAGACTTGGAAATTCAAACAAATCTCCATGTTACTTGCAATTTGGGTAAATTTTTCAGCTATCTTTTGAAAATGGTAGACAAAGAACAAAGCAACCCAAGAGCTTTGGTATTGAATTTTGTCAAAGTGTATACAAACACATCAAATGTTATGAATTTTTTTTTGTTTTCTTTTTTTATTCACGCAGTAATTTGTACACGGTCTTATTTCTTATAATTGTACACATAACTTTCCGTACGAATGAATGAAAAATTTATCAGCAAACCTTCTTATGGACCAAATAATGCACGAAATAATAATAAACATTGCATCGTTTTTATTTTTTTCACAGCAAAAAAAAAAGATTGAAGTTGAACCTCACAGAAAACAAAAACAAACTTTCATAATGTTTCTTATGCAGATGTGGATGTGAGGACTGTTGGTGACTCGAGTGTCAAGGTCTCAAGCATGGTGTCGGGCTCAATAAATGTGGAGACTGAGAAGGGAAACATAACTGGTGCGAAATTGCAGGGTAAACAAATAACACTGAAATCCACGAACGGTGGTTCGGTGGATCTGAGTGGGAGCCTGCAAGGAAACATTGCAATCACGACTATGGAAAATGGGGTGAGTTACGCCGGATGATAAATATTCTGTTAAATTGACGATGAAACAATTATTTTTGTTGTTTTTAATCTCGGAGTCCATCACAGCCGAAAAATGTTTGGGAACAAGTTTGGAAATAACGACAAAAAGCGGAGACGTCACCTTGGGGAGTAATTATTGTGAAATAGCGAAATTCACGAGCGTCGACGGAAATATGAATTTGAACAATCTGCACATGGATTCGACTGTTGATATAAGTGGAAAGGGTTTTCTGAATATCAGTGAGTAATCGTTGGGCGAATCAACTTTCTGTTTGGGGTCCACAATAATTATTTTTTATGGCAAGGGCAAAAAAAAGGGGTTATTAACGAGCGTGAAAATGCACTCACATTTGTGACAAATCTGTGTATGCCCATGCCATTTAAATAACTTTTTCAAAAACATTCACGAAAATCACGCTTTTTACCCTTCAAAAAGTGCCACCGAAAAGCACTTTCTCGCCCTAGCGCGACAAAAAATACGATTTCATACGGGAAATACGCAGTATATTTCCCGCACGAAAAATTGCCTTTCTGTGTAAACTTCACAGCAAGGCAAAGCGGGATTTTACATGCATGCGTTAGGAAAAATAATTTCCGGAGAACCGTTTATCCGCAGCTTGTCTGGACGGCTCTTTACAAGCAAGACTAGGGATCGGCGGGACAAAGATTCAGCTTGTCAGGCTCACGGGGAAATCCCACATCGTTTCCGATGGTGCTGTTCATCTAGTTGTGCCGAGAGAAAACAATGTGCAATTGAATTTGAAGGGACACGAGTTGTGTATCGACGAAAATTTGGACGGAACGTACCCGGGTTCAGGTAACCGGCAGGTGTTCGAAACAAACGGTGAAGTTCAGTTGCAGGTAGAAACCGGTGGATGCCTTCGGGTTACCAGTTCCAGCTGGGCCGAATCTTTGCAACTCGGAAAATTCATGAAATAGTTCCGAAAAATGTATCTTCAGTCAGCATTACAGTTTCGGTAACTTTTACGAAGAAGATTCAATTCATAAATAAAACTCGTAATCTCACCTGATTTTCTATAATTATTTTATTTACAAAGTAATTTATTAGAGTGCTAATTGCACTCTACGCTCCGCATCGGTTTTTCAATATCCGTTTCTACAGATGCCGGAACCTCTTGGCGAAGAGAATAAAGCGATGGACCCGGGTGCAGTATCGCCGCGCTGCCCAGACATTCCTCGCCCTTGTACAAAACGGCAAACTGCAAAAAGACACAAAAAGGCGTATGCAAAATATTCACGCTGTTATCATTAAATATTAAAGAAAGTTCGCGTTCTAAACACTAGTCAAAAGATCGTTGGATTTTTTAAAGGAATCGACGTCTGCTGTAATATAAATAATCATTACTATAATCAATGGATGCGGAAAAGTTTCTACATACTACTTTCAAAATGTAGGACTAGTGTGAAGCACCAATGAGGTACCATTCTGACGGCCTTAAAATGTTAGATGTTCGTGCCTCACCTGTCCCGGTGTAACAGCTCTTTGCGGATCAGCCGTGCGAATGATCAATGTATTGTTCAAACCTTTGAACGCCAATGAAGAGCTGAGAGGATGTCGATGCTGAAATCTGAAGTCGCATTGGAGCACCTGACCATTTTTTAATTTATCCGGCTCCCCGCATATCCAGTGAGGTTTCGACGTCACCACCAGCTGCGTATACAGCGCTGGGTGATCCGTTGACGGGACCTGTACGAAACTTCGTCTATGCAAATATCGTACGTTACAATCTTCGTTAATTGCATCGATTTCTGTCGCCACTCACCACTAATATTTCATTTGTCTTGATGTCCTTTTGGAACACGAAGTATCGCCTGGAACCGCCACCGATTCGACATCTCTGTCCTAAAGTCCAATGATGAATACCTTGGTGCTTTCCGACCACTGAACCGGTCTCCAAGTCAACGAAATTACCCGGCTTGTTCTCTACGTACTTTAGATCATGAAAAAAAGAAAAAGTCCCGGTAAACGCCTTGAATTTCTTCTCGCTTCAATCCAGCGGGGTGTCTGATCAAACTTCGAAATAAAATTTTCTATTTTTTCTGGAACTTTTAGCTCCACGAAAAGTATCCATAGAGAAGACCAATATTTACTTAATTATTTCAATTGAATGTTCAATGTTTCAGGAAGATTAACGGAAGTATTACTGTAGTAAGTGAAAATATTTCGTACCATATGGGTACTTGTGCCTTGATCGCGCGATCTTCAATATTGCTTTTGAATTGCACCAGTGAATGATTGAATGAGTCAAATCTTTAGATCGAACGAATACATTTCAAGTACCTTTAAAAGACAAATAAAGAAATCGAGGACGTTTCCAGGACTTTTAACGGCCTTAAAGTTTCTCCAAAAGATGTTAGAGAATTTCAATTCTTGCTGGACACCATGCGTACAACTAGCTCATGGCAAGCGTTTTTGTTCACCTCTGATATAAATCGCTGAAAGTTACGCAACCCTATAAAACAGATGCCCATGCTCTCTTTCTTCCGCAGCACCACATCGAGTTCTGCCTCAGCTGCAATTTTTTTCACCTCCCACTTTTGATACTCGCCCAGAGGGAACATGCATCTCCTGAGGGGTTCCTGCTCCACCTGAGACATGAAAAATGTTTGATCCTTGGCACAGTCGAAGGCCTGCAGTAGTTTCACGTCTGAAATTCACACAAAATGATTCTCACAGTTTACTGATAGTACAATCGTCGAAGCAGGCACTCATCAGGCAAGCTTACGAGTATTCGGTGTATACCCTTCAAGATAGGGCCCAAAAGATGTTCTAGCATAGTGACCGGTGGCGACTGCGTCAGCCTTAAGATTGTCTCTTGCAAATCGATAGAAAGAGCCAAATTTTATTTTGCTGTCACATTTTATGTCCGGATTTGGAGTAGATCCGTTTTGATAGCTGTCCAGCAAGTAGCTAAAAAGAATTACCATTCTCTTTACCACACCCAATCGTAATTACAAAACAAAAATTGTTGCATTACCTATGTACCTGAACACATCGTTCCAGTACTCCTTAACGAAGTCCACGCGGAGGAGCGGTACATCCAGCTTTTTGGCAACCCATTCGGCATCCTTGTATTCTTTTTCTACAAGGCACTCACCGGTCTCGTCTACAGTGTCCCAGTTCTTTATGAAGACGGCAGTAACATTGAAACCTGAAAACCGATAAGGGGAAGGAGATGGGTTGGATCTGCTCAAGGTCAAGTTAAGATCGCGGACGTAATTCTGCCGAGTATTATTATTTTATTTGGATAGCAAGGGGAAGAAATGTTACCTTTTCGTTTGAGTAGAAGAGTTGTAACAGCGCTATCGACGCCGCCGGACAAGCCAACGACAATGTTTCTCAGCATAACGGGAAGGATTCGTAACTGTCGGCACAACAAGGTTAATCGCACGTTGTTTATATCCGAAAGAATCGTCACGAATATCGGTCGTATGGATGGTTAATTTGATCGAAAACCGACAAAGAGGCAAATACCATGAAATGCTCCTCGGTTCAATACGGGAAATACATGGAAATGTTTCTCGGTTCAATGACATCCAGTCGTAAGTTTCTTCGCGATATTTTCTTAAATGATATACTTGTTTTTTTATATTCTTTACTTATTTTGCCAAAGTAACCTATCCAGTGAAGATGTAGGTTATGTTAACGTTTGCGGCAAATTAGTTTCAGCCGAAACTTATTTCCGACCAAAAGTAACTAGGATGGAGAAACTAATCAAAACTTGTACACGATAGATGGCGCAGGAATCCCGCTTTTTTTCACGCATGGTTTGAAAATCTTATTTTTTCGCCGAAAATAAATTTACACCGGAAATGCATAATTTCCCGTAAAAAAATAAGATTTTAAAAACGGAAATAGATTATTTCTGGTATATCATTTCAGTTAGAAAAATACGGTTTTCTACCGGAAGTGCCGTGTATCCGGTATGTGTTCAATATTATACATTCATATATAAATATTTGATAACTTTCGTACACACAAATGTTATTCTACGCAGTTAAAAGTACTTTTCCATCGAGCTGCAACATAAAAGAATTTCCATCTCACGTGACCTTTCCGTGAGCAAGTTTCGCACACTCCACCGTCTCGCAGGATGCGAATAATGATAATAATAATAATATTATTATTTCGGCATCTGGTTGCGTTTGTCACTCGTTTAGAAATAAATCGGACGAATTAGTCAGAGCCGCGAGTGGAGCGCACGGATTGCGTGGGATGCGTCGAGAGAGGAAAAAAAAAAAAACGCAAACGAGACGATGTCTTGGAAGGAGCGACGATGAAAAGAAGATAGAACGACGAGGAGGAGAGTAACGGAAGGAGGTGAGAAACGGAGTACGTTTCGTACGCTATGCGTACTAATTTGTTGGGCCGAGAGTTTCGCGAGCCTGAGGACTCCGCCTTCGCTTGGCTGCCAAGCCAAAAGCCAAATAGCTTCGAGTCTTACAAGCCGTTTCAGAAGAGCGACCAAGCGTTTATTTTTTTCTTCGCTCTCCCGTCCCTCGAATTTTTACCGCATTTTTACGTGAACGAAGCTCTTCTCCAACTTCGTTCAGATTCATCAACAAATCGGCATACCGTAAGAAGCGTTCCGATAAAAAAATAAACTGTTGCATATAGCAGCGAAAAAAAAAAAAAATGAAGCTAAGCTCGAAAGTCGCGAAATATCTTCGAACCGGATGTCCATCGAATAGATCGTTACTGCGAATGGCCGATTAATGTCGAAGCTGTCTTATCGTCACCCAATAAAAAGGAAGATTATTCATGAGTCGACGAGCTGTTTAACATCGTGACAAACCGTGTCCGACCGTGAAGATAAAAGTATCGAACATGACAAAAAGAAGAAGAAGAGATCGAAAGATTCAACCCGCACCGCGAGTTCTTCGGCGCGGAAGTTAATAAAAAATTAACGGAGCCCAACGCGTGGTTTCTTCCGGCGTCAAAGGCTCCGCCCCGGGATAGTCGAAGCTCCGTGAGACCAGCAGAAGCTTACCGCGCGGCTCCGAGCCAAACGCTCCGAGTGCGTGCCAGAACGAAGACACACACACAGACACAGCTTGACGATGAATTCGTGTCGCGTGGGTGTATTTTTCGTAGGAGGTTCCACGGCAAACCACTCCTAGATTCATCCCTCTCTCTCCCGACACTTTCGCCACTTGGAATAACCCGGCTCTTCACTTCCACAACGCTTCACGCGAGCGCCCTCGATAGCGGGTGAAGAAGAAGAAGAAAACTACGATGGCGATTGGCGCCCCGAGAGTTCTTCTCGTCCTCCCGACGAACGGAGACGGAGATCGTCTCTCGCGTGCGAAGCTCCGATCTCTTCTTCTCCACAAGACGTCGCGAAGAAAGACGGAGAGGAGATTCAACCGGGACGAAGACGGCGATCGTCTCTCGCGGGCGAAGCTACGATCTCTTCTCTTTCACGAAGCACCGTGAATCAAACGTGGAGAAGAGAGAACGATACCCAACCGGAGCGAAAGACACCCAGATGTGAGACTGCAGTCTCTCGATAGTCATTGGCACTTTAGGACACTGCCAGGACACCGGTTATTGGCATACTTCGTTATCTTCCTTTAGCTCGAATTTCTCAGGCTCACTCCCGTGAGCCGATTATCGTCTTTTCGCCTCCACGATGCGTATCTTCATTTTTTATTTGAGTAACTGTAATTTACGAGGATTTTTTTTGTTGTTCGATTTATTAAGTCGTGGCTTATCAGTGAGGTCTTGAGTTTCTTGAGTTCATTTTTGTGCGTGGTCGATTAATGTCTTTTCGCTTCGACGATGCTTATGTTTCTTCAGAAAAGAGCATGTCTTTACTCCTGATTTTAGTGAAATCGCGAGGATTTTTTTTCCTATTTTTCTGAGACACTGAACGCGCCTCCACGGTGCTGAGTCGAGTTTCAGCTTCTTCGTCAGAAGTAGCGAACGACAAGGTCGTTCGAGAAGAAGCAAGAAAGACATAGGCTAGAGACGAGGCGAGAAAAAAAAATACTGCAGAGAAGAATCGAGCGCGAAACGCGCTTGAGAAAAAGCAAACGAAACGCTCGGTTGGGAAGAGCGGAAGATCAGATGGAAGAGAAAAGTGTGCGAGGAAAAAGAATCGATTGATCGACGAAAAAGAGGCTGAAGAAGTGTTCCTTAGCCTAATTTCTGTCACCAGTTAATTTCCGTACTTTCCGCGACTCCGCAAACTATATTTTCTTCGCCACTAGGGCGTTTCTTCACTCCCAATACACGATGAAGTGTATTGTATGAAGAAAAAACGATCGAAAAAAAAATCGAAAGATTTTATTTTCTTCGATTCATCACATACGATTTCTTCGATTCATCACATACGATTTCTTCGATTCATCACATTTATATATTCGAGTGTTGAGTTCGTAAATCTACACAATTTTAAGAACATCGTTCATTTAATATTTTCATATTTCCTTCGAGGACAATCATTGGCTAAAAGAAGATGACTGCTAGAGAAGAATCATGAGAACGATTGAATAACGCTTGAGAGTGGCGAATGGGGCGTTTCTCGGGCTAATTTCTATCACTGGCCAATAACTTAACTCTTCTCGTCTCATCGAAGCGTGTCTTCTTTACCAGAAGCTTGTCTTCGCTCACAGACACGTATCTCTTCACATGGACCAGCGTTCTCGAGTGAAACGAGAGGTATTTTTCGTGTTTCTTCATAGAGAAAAACACGCGTCTACGGTGCCCTGCCGAATGTGTCTTCGGGGCTGACGAGGTAGCCGAAGCTTCGACGCCGAGGCCGCGGAAGCGAGCGGGCGGCTCGCTCGAGAAGAGCCGAAAGACGGGAAGAGTCCGAGAGGGAGGAGAATCGTCGGAGCGACGGAAAGAGACTGAAGGAGAGTGGTGGATACGCGGTTGCGGTATTGGTATGAGAAAAGCTCGGGACCGACCGAGAGGGAGAGAAGAGACTGATGGACCGATGATAAGATCTTCGGGTAGTCACTCGCGCGGAGAACGTCTGTCCGTCGGTACGTCGTCCATCTCCTCCTGGTTCAATCGTCGTCTTCTCTCCCAGTCGCGATTTTCCACCCTCGCGTTTGTCTTCTCGATTATCGGCCGGGCGCGAAAATCGCGATACGGAGGAGAAGCGAAAGCTCCGCGGACCGGGTATTTTCGCTTCCTGTCAGCGAAGGGGCTTTGAGGTGAGGACGTGTCGCGTTCGCGAATCCGTGAGTCAAATCGCGGGGATCCTCAGCGGCGATCATGAACTCGAGACCGGTCTCGGATACTCGGTCAAGACGTCCTCGACGCCGACCGGCGGACGTGCGACGATGATCGCGATCCTTTATCTTCGCTCCCGGTGAGCGAATTTTGCCGGATTATTGTATGGGCTTTTCTTTTTTTTTTTTCTTTTTTTTTTTTTTTTTTTTGGGAATTCGTGCCGGATGACTGTTGAGTGGTGAGTCTTGTCTTCGCTGGCATTCGTCACTCTCAGGATACGTGCCCGTTAGCGATGTGCCCCGTACGGGACGGACGAGGAGCTTGCGATAATTCGCGAAGACGATAAGTAGGTGTTAATGGCTCGGTGGAAGAAACATTGGCGATGGTGATTTTTAATGGGTTCATCGAGAGCCGAGTATCGCGTGTGACGAGCGAAGATTACTCGGATCGTAACGATTAAATCGATTGTGAATCGGTTCCTTCACTCGGGGCTCGGAAGTTCGAAAAGTTTGGAAGAGTGTGAAGCTCGATCGTTGAAACGTAGAAGAAAAAAAAAAAGATATTTAAAAGACGCAAATAAAATATTACCTGTGTTTCAATAAATCGATCATCGAAGATTCGAGTGGAAAAATGTTCGTTCAGGGATTGTGATTCGCCGACTGAGGAGCGTCGAGAAAAAGTGCGTAAATCTTTGAAACGATTTTTCGCGATTTTCCGAGCAGTTTATTAAATCGATCATCGAAGAATTCGAGTGCGAAGATGTTTTAACGGGGATTGCGTCTCACCGGCGGGAAAGGTGTGAAGTTCGATTATTTTTTCGACACGTTTTTCGCCGATTTTGGGCAAAAAAAAAAAAAAACAAAAGGAGACATTGAGAAGATACAAGAAAATATCGTTGGCGATTCCAGCAGAGATGCAGCAACACGATCCGAGGCACGACATGGCGACGGATTGTTGCTACCAGCAATGGCCGTCGCATCTTCATCAGCATCATCATCACAATCATCATCTTCAGCAGCAGCAACAGCAACAACAGGCTCAGCAATTGGCGACGTTACCTTCGCCGATGCAACAAATGGAAGGTGATAAGATGCTTTACGATAAAGGCGAGATAATTTGTCCTGCGTTGGTTCGCGGATCGCTCGTGGCGCACGAAGTAAGATAGCGACTGAGTGGATTATAGGACCGGGCGTCAGAGAAACTGGCTGCTGACAGGCTGACAGCGGCGCTTGATAAGTTTATCACCTTCCCCCTCAACGTCCGACGGTTTAAAAGCTATCGGAAGTGGTGAGAAGTTGAACGACCAAAAAACGAGACTCACCGACTCAGCTGTATCGTATCGCGTAACGAGAAATTGCGAGTGACGAGAGCGACGATTGGTGCGAAGTCGAGTCGCGAAGAACCTGAGAGATCTTCGAAGATCATCGCTTAAGCGAGACGATGAAAAGGATCGATTCTCGACGGAACTTGAAGTCGAAAGAAACATTTTAAGGGTCGTTAGAAGGCTTCGATGAAAATCGAGAATTAGCGTTGGGTTACATTTTTTTTTTCAATTCGCTCTGGATAAGCTGTATGGAAAACTTTATATTTTCTATAGCCACGAAGTATCTGTGGATAATTTTTTGTAGATCTATAAGAAGTACGGAGAATTGATCTTTAGGAAATTTATTGAAGACAGTCGGCTTTGCATGGAACGCTTTAACGTTAGCTTAAAGTCGAAATTCGACTCGTCAGTGAAAAGGTGAAAAGGGTTGAATCATCAAAAACCGTCAATTACGTTCGGACATGATTCAAAATTATTCATATATTATTTTATAACAATTATAAAAAAAAAAAACTATCCCATTGAATTTATCTAAGATACCCGGCGTTTCATGAAGCATTTTAATTTTACCGCAAACTAAAATCTTCGAACAAAATTATGACGAGGCTGATTGCTCGACAAAAGACATGCCAATGAGTGGAATATACATATTGAAAAAAAAAAAAAAAAAAAAAAAAAGTTTCGAGGTATTTACCAAAAACCGTTGATAAGTGTCGAGAATTTCCTAAATTATTGAATCTCGCTCTGCTCCATATAATATCCTCAGCATAACTATACATCCAGAAATGTATACTTCACAAGTTGATAACAGTTATTGAAAAAATACTTTGCAGTTCATTAATCAATGATACTTGACTTTCCGAGCAGCATTATCGCTCGCGAATCGGTAAAACCGAAGATTTCGGGTGTGAAGAGATCGGCGTACCGGCCAATTTTAACTTTGCAGCGAAGTCGAGACTCTCGCCGAGGGACTCGCTTTATTCTTTTATTAGCCTCGACCGAGTTCCGTTTGTTCGTAAGCATCCCCGTGTTATGTGGCTGATGCAGAAGCGAGGCCCTTCGAACCCCGGGCACTTAACGTTAGTACTTCCAGCAGTTTCATTGCATTCTCGAGAGGGGTGAACGAGAAGAAACTACACCGACGGATGCGCCCGCAGACTACCTGCAGCCAAGGCGCGAGAAAACAAAATTTCTCTTGTACTTTCCCTTGTTCAAAGATGCCGTAACTTAGAGGACTCTTCGTTCGTACCTCGCTACTGACTGTGACTTGAACTATGTACTATCCGCGCAAACCCCAACACGATTTATATCTTCTTCGTCTTCGTCTTGTCTTCTTCCCTTGCGTCGCGTTCGCCGCGATCTCTTCCTTTCCAAATTTCATTGCCGGACAGGTCGGGGACCAACTCGCGTTGCGGTGAATTATAAACGCTTTAAACCAAGATGCATTAAACTCTCCTCGACGTCTCGAAGATTAAGCTGTTTGCATTAAATTGCTCTCCTCGGAGACACTTCGCGGAATTATCTTCAAGCTCAGTTTAAGTCTCGAGCTATCGGAGATTCCCGGGACGGGAAGAAAATAATTCGAGAACATTTTTGTACGATTTTTTTTCTCGTACAAAATAATTTACTTATTTATACAAGATTTTATTTAAGAAAAAAATGCTTCTTTTATATATTTTACTGATCTGAGAACAATTGTTTTAGCGTGTCTTCAGAGTGCCGGAAGGGGGAAACGTTCGCGAAGTCCGAGCATAGCGGACGCGTCGCTATCGCCGCGTGTGTCATCGGCGATATCGTCATCGTCGTCGTCGATCGAAACGCGAAACGACAACAACAATAATCATCATCGTCACGAGGATGGAGCGGCTTCCTCGCCGTCGGATGATATAGCTTCGAAGAGGCCTCTACATCCGGCTCTCGTCGGCGCCGGAGCAGCTCTCGAGGCCAGACCCCTTTGGGAAGAGTTTCATCAACTTGGCACTGAGATGATTGTCACCAAAGCCGGAAGACGAATGTTTCCTACCTTTCAGGTATATATTTGAATTCGATAAAAAAATGTTTTTTTTTTTTTTTTATCATTTATATTTAAAAAAAAATGTTTTATTTATTAGTAAAAAAATTAAATTTTTTTATTTTGTGATTTACGTAGGAATAAACATATTTTTATTTTTTTTTTCCCACAGTGTCGAGTGTTCGGACTTGATCCAAACACGGATTATCTTCTCGTCATGGATTTTGTGCCCTGCGACGACAAGAGATACAGATACGCTTTTCACAGCAGCGCGTGGGTGGTCGCAGGACGCGCCGATCCCGTTTCACCGCCCAGGATCCACGTGCATCCCGAAAGTCCTCAGAGCGGTGCTCACTGGATGAAACAACCAGTTTCCTTCGACAAGCTCAAACTAACGAACAATCAGCTCGACGATAATGGCCACGTAAGTGGAGTCAACTAAAGAATTATATTGATTAGTTTAATCGAAATTAATCGAAATAGATCGAAAGGGATCGAAATTGTTCGAAAGGTTAGTGAGCATCGGTAAGCCTGCCCAATCCCATTAATATTCTATTATTATTCAGACATTTCTGCAATTTCATTCGAGTATATTATTCACAGCTAATGGGAAGTAAAATAGCGTGAGAAAATTTGTGCGCATCCGCGAGAAGCGACGGAGCGGGAATAAGACAAACAAAAAGAGAAGAAGAGTTATTTCTTCGGGATAATCCGGTGTTGTACGAAGGAAGAGTGCACGGGGTACATAAAGTAGATCGGTGGCAGTCGGGAAGTACGAGATGCCACGCGCGTTTCCTCGTCGTCCACGTGTTTGTCGTTTCGGACGAGTTCCCCTTAATTGACCTGAGATACGAGACACCGCGCTCGGTCACAGAACGAAGAAAATTATAAGGGTAGCGCGCGCGTGGCCGTCTCTTCTGAACGTTTCACGAGGCGATACGCTGTTTAGAAACTCACGATGAGAGAGACAAGAAGAAGAAAAAAATAAATAAAAGAAAAAGAGCGCGAGTTATTATGTCGCATCAGCTGAAGTAAAATATTATGACGTTCGAGAGTGACGCTCGTCGCATTCGTTTATACGGTGGATAAGTCAAATTGTCGACGGTTCACGACGAACAAGAAATATATATAGAGTAAACACAAAAATTATGAGTGGGAGACTTAATTTATTGGCCGAGAAAAATTACAATTTTTGCGACAGAAAATTAGTATTTAACTGAAAGGGTTTGAATTTAAAAAAAAAAGTTGCATCACATCTTGTGACGTTCGTGAGAATCGTTTATACGCGGCATAAGCCAAGTTTCCGACGATTCATGAGTAACAATCTATACGTATAGTACATAGAAAAATGTATGATTAAGAAAGTCCTCCGTTCAGTTGCGAAAAATTTTCATTTTTGCTACGAATTTATTTCGGACTCGAATCGTTGAAAAAACGATTGATATTAAAAAAGCAGAACCTCTATAGTATCTCGTGACGCTTATTGTATTTATCTGTATAGTGAAAAAGTTAAGTAGTCCAGTGTTTATAAGTCCCGAGATACATTACATAGTATTAAAAAAAAATTAATTCGAAATATTGTCCTGTCGGTTCAGAAAAATTATAATCTTTCAACCGGAAGTTCAATTTTGACTTTAAGGGTTTGAAAAAAAATGAATATTAAATATAAAAGAAACTCGATAGTATCTCGTGACGATGATGCCACATCGGCGGGTTTCCACCACTTATAAATTAAGCGATACACGCGCTCTCTTAGGAGTAATAAATTATTGGGGCTCGTATAAATATATGCAAAGAGACCGACGGAATATAGACTCTCTTGTTACACGTGCGTTATGTTTAGCTGGTAGGTATAGAAATTTATTCAGTCAATCTTTGTGGTTCTGTTGGACGAACCAGAGCGCAGACCCTTGAGTGCCTCGACGGAGCCTCGTCGAGAAGTTAGTATAACGTAAACGTAAACGTCGTAAACAGTGAGAGGGAAAGCGGAGCGTACAGACTTCTCTTGTAGGACACCGAAGAGTCTCTCGGGTCTTGGGAACTTCGGTATTGCACACGGAGAGCTTGTCGTACCGTCGAAAAGAAGACGATGAGGCGCATAGGAACGAGTCCAAGGAATTCAGCAGCGGTCAGCGCATTCGCCAACGGTGCGGATCGCGTGACACCGAATTTTTTTTCCTCACCACCGGCTTCGCGAGCTCGCCAACTATGTACACTTAATTAAGAGACTTGCGAAACTCTGCGACCTACAATCTCGCAGAAGTCTCATCGAGAGTATATTTTTTGTATGCTTGCAAAATTCCGATGAAGAAAAACTTGAAGATAGCATAAAGTGTAGCCTGAATTTTTTTCATTCAAATTTTGAAAATATTTTTATGAGCGTTTGTTAAGTATTTTTTATGACCTTTCTGAAATATGGGTTTTGCAGAGTTTCAAAAGTCTCTCAATCGACTATATATTGTTTGTGAGCTCGCCCAGCCGGTGAGGAAACAAAAAAATGGACTTTGATGAAGAATTATTTACTCCGGCTTTTTTTTTCTTCACTAATTCCGGGAGCTTGTCAAAAACGTGTATTTAATTGAAAGACTTGCGGAAGGCTTCGATCGTCAATATTTTAAAATGTCATTAGAAATATTTTCAAACTATCGAGGAAAAAAAATATCGGGGAAAAAAATTCACTCCGAATTTACGTAAAAAAAATCGAGAGTCCGGAACGAATGTACGATTTACAAATGTCTGTATCCTGGGTCTATAGGAGACACGATCGTCAAGAACATCTGGAATTCGGGAATTCCAAAATTTCGTGGGTTACAAATCAGTTTGTAGATTATACTCGGGCGCGTCGTCGGCTGGCTTTCTTTCTTCTTTTTTTGATCATCTTTATGTCTTCTTCCCTCGCTCTCGTTCAGTTTCACTTTACTCTTTCTCTACGAACTTCTTGAAAAATGTGGCATACGCGAGGCCAAGTCAGACGACCCGTGAAACGCCGGGACAAAAAACGGGGAGGAGGCAAGACTAGAGTGTCGGGTCTCGGGGCGGTTTCGTGTACGAAGATTCCTGAGACGATGATACAGCCCCACGTTCCTTTTAATTGACACTTTGTATCGCCCGGCGTTTCCGGATCGCCGGCGACGACTATGTGGGCGATCTTTTGACGCTTTTCTGGATTATTGTTCTCCCTTTTATTTTCATTTTTTAGGCAGTCGAGCAGTGGAATTAAATTTTACTAATTATTCTTAGCTCTGAAAAACTTTATATCGATAAATAAAAGTCATAACGACGTGTCGTGTGCATCGATACGTTTAATGTATGTGGTATTGTTCAACATAACTGAACAGTAAAAAGGGTTTGAAAATCTAAAAAATTCGCAATGATTTTTTTCAACATTATTTTTTTTACTGAATTAAAGTTTAAGGAAATTTTATGACTCCGAAGGGAAAGCATTTTTCTATGCTAGCGTATGGTGGTATAAAAAAATACAAAAAAGGATGCGTTCTTCGGTTCCAAGTCGTCATTAACGCGAAGGAAATAATCATTTTTTTTTCTTCTCTAATGAAAAATCTCGACACCCTTGAAAATCCATTCATCATGAAATAAAATTTCGAGTTAGAAAAAGAAGCAATTAGTCGAACGAAAACGAGAATGTCCTACTCGAAGACTTTTTTACTGCTCATTGTACCTTTCTTCATTAACGTGGAAGAAACGATTCAGAGTATACTTTTTCTCTTAAATTACTTTATCAACAAAAAAAAGGTCAAGGTAAAAGAAAATAGAAATTATTGTTCAAAAGTGGTTTGTAACAAAAGAAGGAAAAAATTGTTGAGCCCGCGTCTGTCGAGCGGGAACGAGAACGTCTTACTCGAAGACATCTCTTTTACTCCTCTCCGTATTTCTCTGTTCGAATCCATTTGTGATTCTCTTATTGCATTCTGCCGGGTTTTCGCTGCCTCGTCCACGAACCTGAAAGAATTCTTTACACGTTTATACGGGGATTCACGAACGACACGTGTTCTCTCCGAAGCTTCTTCGTGTTGTATACAGTCATCCGTGTGCCTCTGTGCAAGAGATATCCGTGAGGGACGCGAGCTCTTCACGAAGTTGTGTGCACGGACTCGGATACGAGAGCGTGCGTCGCGAGTTTATGCGTGCACGTATCCACATGTCAGAAAGGAAAGTGAGATGGAAAGAAGACGAGCACAGGAGTGTCGGGTTGCCGTTGGGTCGGGTCGGGGGTTAGTTTTTACACTAATTAGTCACTGGGACTCTTCTAGCTGTCAAACATAGCGACCGCCCCCCCGTTGGGCTTCTTCCTTTCCTACTCGAATTCAGCCTCACGTGCATGTGTCCTTTCCCTTTTTATATTTTTTCTACTATTTCCTCCCCAATTTTCTCAACATTAATATTTTTTAAATCTCATTTTCCCTAAGTTTTGAAGCATTGTTTATTTTTTTTTTTTTTTTCAAGATTCTCAATTTTACTTTTCTGTCATGAATTTGGAGCATGTCTTTCCTTTAAGTATTTGTTCATCAATTTTTTTCTTTTTTTTTACCAAGGTAGACAAACCCGATGGAAAGTAACAATATTGGCGCAATATTTCCATCTGCCGTTCCTCGCGTCGCTTGTCCATCCGGCTTCAAGTTTCGGAGCGTTGTTTCTTCATTTTCTTTTTTTTTTTTTTTTTTTGAGGTCTCATTTTATTTTTCTTTTTGTGATTCCAGATTATCCTGAATTCGATGCACAGGTACCAACCGCGTTGTCACGTGGTGTTGGCTCCGTCGCCGCCGGGTTCAGCGCCGGATCCTCGTACGGAGAACTTCAAGACGTTTTCGTTCGCCGAGACGCGTTTCACGGCTGTAACCGCCTATCAGAATCACCGGATAACGCAGCTGAAGATAGCGAGCAATCCGTTCGCCAAGGGTTTCCGTGACTGCGAGCCGGATGAGTGCGAATCGCCGAATTCGCTTCCTCACAATCCGGCGAAGAGAGCCGCGACCGGAAGTGCGAGTGTCCCTGCGGCCAGCAACTACGGAAGTCAGGTCGGTGTTCCGGGCGCAGCCGGAATATCAACGTTGACGGCGAGCATGCAGGGCAACGGTCAGGAGCTTCATCATCATCGATTCTACGAGACTGGCGCCGGTCCGTGGTCTTATCCGGGACATCATCAAGCCAGTCACGTCAATCCTGGACACTACCCCGTCCATCACGGCCATCCCGGGGCTCCTATCTACGGACCACGGTAGTTTTCACTGTGAAGAGAGGAAAATCACTTTTTTGATAATTCAAAAACCGGCGACCTGAACTGCCAGCGTCAGTGAAAGACCGGAAGTGTTCCGGAAAGAGCCGGGACATAATCAAGGCACTTATCTCGATCATGGACACTACCCGGTCCATTACGGCTGTTCCGGAACGGACCATGGTATTTTTCACTAAAAAAAAGGAAACTTTTTTTTAATCACTTACAAAATGATTTTTTAATACATTTGAGAAAATCAAATCATGTCAAGAAGATCATTATTTAAATCATAAAGAAGAATCATTTTTTTATCATTGAAGGAAATGGTTTTTTTTTTTTTTTTTTAAAGGTTTGTAGTCAAACTGAGATATCGTTCTCTGGTCAGTGTGATAATCGATCAGCGAATCGGGCGCCTCGTGAAACAAAACTCTGCAACGTCCAAAATCCGTGACCCCATTGGGTTACGCCCACGAGTGAGTTCAACGATACGCACGAAAAATTAGTCATCCTCGTGGGCAATGACGGTGCACTCGACGATGCCAAAGATTATTCGTTAAAAAAAAATTATACTAAACGAGGCAAGCGCATACGGAATATCGTTGCGGTTCATCGAGCGTTGCCAAATAACGATGCCAAAGTTAATTTAGTACCGAGTACTTAAAAAAAATGTCCGACGCCATAGTTATATTTATCGTTGGCAACTCGCCGTTGCAGTAAAATACAGTTACTATTATTATTTAATTATAATCTAGTTTATACCTCGCGAGAGAAAAAAGAGAATTGTCTGAAGAAGAAACGAAACAAGCGATATGGTTTTCTTTTGCTTTTTTTTTTTTTTTTTATAAAAAAACGATTGACATTATTGATTACGAATGATCGATAATATTTCTCATATCTATTTTATCCTCAATGATTATATATCCGTGTACTTGTTACCTGTAATAATATTTTATTTATTGACCATTGTTAAGAAACTCGAACCAAAGTGACTTTTTTTTTGCGAAAAGACATTTATATCGCAGTGTATTACTAGTACTATTTATGTTCAGAAAGGAAAACTGTTGCAGTTGTGCAGCAGAAAAATGAAAAATGTCTTTGGGTTCGTTCGAGACTGCTGAAATTTTTCTAAAATGCGATTTTGAGTTTTCGATAGAAAAGGAAACAATTGAATGACACAAATGGGAAATACGGTGCCACTTCTATCAGCGAAGTGTCGGGATAGAAGTGGCCGGCGCGTTCGCATGTGCGCAGACACACACGCGAACACCGCGCTTCTATTTATACGAGAAGTCTCAAATGCCAAACGAGCCTAAACGGGCTATCCTCGCGAGGAGAGAGAGGCAGAGGGAGAGAGCACCGCCAAGACGAGAACGTAAACGTCCCGTGACAAAATCTCCCCTTAGCGAACGCTAAGTGCCTTAATAAATTATATATACGCGAGAGAAATGCTAGACCGCGTTAACGCACAGTGGACTCGCGCCTGTTGCTTATTACCTAAATCGCGCATGCGTATATAACAAGAATAATTAAAAAATAGAAAAAAGAAGAAGATGTCGCAACGTTGTGACTGCTCTAGAATCTAAGAGGAAATAAACCGATTTAGATATACGAAACGACTAAGTGTACAATCATTATATTTTCTTTGCATCCTCTACCCAAAAAGAGAATCTAATTTTTTCAACTCTTTGACGATCAGCAGAATCGACATGCAATGTTCCGCTATTAATATCAAAAAAATAAATAAAAATAGAATTTCTCGCATCAGTCTTCTCTGAATAAATGTTTGTCAACCCAACGTGGCATTTTATTTTGCCGCGACAGACGAAACTTAATACATCTCGGGAAAGAGGCTCGAATGTCGTCTTCGCGGCGAGCGAGTCGGTTGATCCGCACCGATTGTGTATAACCGCGTGAGACAAACGGATGTCAGGAAACCGAGAAAAAGAAATAAAGAGCCACCGTGAAAATGACGAGTGTCGAGCGGCCTCGTGCACTGTACGGGGGTTCTTCGCTCGGTCGCAATCCGGTGTTCTTGGAGTTCGGGAAACGGGACATTGCAGCAAGCGCGAGTATGCCACGCGGGAAGTCAGGGAAGAAGAAGAAGAAGAGGCGTACGAGTCGAAAAGAGAGAATGAAAAGTTACTGCCTGTGGTGTGGCAGTGATTGATGCGAGCGTGAAGAACGACCCAGTGTAAACATATTAGCGTCCATGGGACACTTACTCTGGACGACTGGACCACGTAGGCCTCGCTCGTTCCGTTCGCTTTCCATAGGACTGCCACCGGTCATCACCGATCTTAATGGCTCTTGACAAATCGGTATATCATGTATTAATTTTTTGTAAAAAAAAAAAGTTAATATTCAATATTCTCCTATAAAAGAAAAACTATATTTAATTTATTTTTATAAAAAATAATGAATATTTAATTTCTAAAATATAATTTTCTGCAATTTTCTGCAACTTTTCAACGTCCACAATTTTTTCCACCACAGATGGAAAAAATTGTGGACGTTGAAAACTTTGACAAATTATCAGACGATAATTCACTCTCCGGCAACCGTTTTTACAGTTCTTTATACCTACATATACGCGCATATATGCATTTCCTTTCTGTCCAAATTTCCCTTATGTTCTTCTAGCTGTTGGAGCTTGCTAACAGCTTGAAATTGTGCTTCTGCCCGTACGATTTTATAGTAAAAATGAGTGAACAATTATCATCGTCATCGTCGTAAAGACGGGTCTCTATTTTTAAATATAGCTGGGAGCTTATTTCTTTCAAAGAGCCTCGACACGGTGATACAGCGAAATGTAGATGAAGAAATGTATGGTACGCAAAGAAAGCGTCGTCGGCGTGACGGCGCCGGCAGTAAACTCTCGGAGGCTCGAAAAACGAAAGTATCTTTCATCTTTGTAGGTGCGTTCGTTTAACCGTGGACCGGGTTAGTGCAAAACCCTTCGGGTCAGCATCGTCTCGCAAGCTTCTCGGTGCTTTGACTCCGTCACAACATTAAAAAAAACCCGACGACTATCCATGATGAAACTGGATGGAAACTGGAAAAAAGTGGACGACAAAAAAAAATGGCTCCAGTCAGAAAATCACTTGAATCAAATTTCCTGAATATATATATATTTTTTTTTCAAAAATTTCATCTACTCGTCGTCGATCCAGAAGGGTCATCGGAAGATCCGCCGGGTTACTGCGGCGGTTCAGAGGGATGCTGCGTCCGTTCCGGCTCGTAAAAGTATTCGGGGTGTTACGTTGCAGCGAGCATCGTGCACGAGAGATCTCGCTGAGGGGGGCTCGGAAGTGCGGTTTTTTTTTATTTTGGTTTTTTTTTTTCTTCGTAACAGTGTGTCACCGAGCGATGTGTGCGGGATGCGGAGAGTTCCGGAGACTTTTACGAAGAGCCGCTGAGGGTCCGTCCGAACGCTATTCTTCGGGCCTTCGGGGTCACGCGTACGTACACCTCGAGGACACCCATAGAGAGACTCTGAAGTTTATCATCTCTCTCTTCCGAGGCTAAAAACCTTCCGAGGGAGGGCGAGGACAACCGAGAGAAGGTGGCAAAGAAAGATTTTTTCGTGATTGCTCCAAAAAAATTGGAGCGTTTTTCCAGATCTTAGATTCTCCTATTATCGTTTCTAAAAAAAAAAAAAAAAAAAAATTTTCGTGCTTCAAAAACTGGATCGTGTACGGTTTATATTTTTTCAATTGAAAATACTTCCTCATAAGAAAAAAAAACTTCGATATTGTTTTCATTATTTTTATTTCTTTATGAATTAAGTTAACTCGAGTCTGTTAAGAAAATAATATTTGATCGCGGCTCCGTCGAGAGAATAATGTCGCGCCCGTAGCGAACGGACAGCAAACAGCCGTGGAGGTTGGATGAAACTTCAAAAAAAAAAAAAAAAAAAAAAAACGATGAAGGAAGGAAGAAAAATAAAATTGAGAAATACCGTCGGGTTTGGAAAAATCGCGATTAATAAGGGTGAGGAGTAGAAAACGAGGGTCCCGACCGATAAATCTCTGTAATTTTCGTGCAAGCCTGAAGATCGTCGCCGAGAAGAGTCGCTCCTTCGTTTCTTCGCGGATCAAAGGCCGACAAATGAATCGCAAGAATGAAAACGCATTTCTGCGTGGCGCGTGAGTTCCTTAACGCGCGTTCTCGCTCTCCCACGGGCCGTGAATCCGTCATCGAGCTCACCGTTCCCTCGAGGGAATAATATCCATCCAGCTCTCGCTATAACTAAACTCGTCCACGTTTCTACATCTTTCTCCCTCCTCTCTTCTCCTACATACATGTTATATATATATATATATATATATATATATAAACATACACATATATTCGTATGGGTCGTATGAGAGAAAGGCAGACCAGAGTCGCGTTTCGCGAAGCTAGTTTCGTGGAAAGCTAGCGGATTAGATGATTTTTCGTCTGAGATCCAAAATCATCGCCGCGACATAATTAAACGCTTAATAGCGAACGGAGTAAAATGATGAAGCGTTGCCCTTCATGGAATCCGATCTATTCGAAATATCAACTGAGGTTGCTCATTATAATTTTCCTTGCTCGTACCGAAAATACGTCACTTCCTGTTTAAAAATGTAATTTTTTTCAACCGAAAATGAATATCAATTAATTTTTATTTGCCCGTCACCAAAGTATTTCGCATGTGTCTGTCTACGGAAAAAAAAAAAAAAAAAAAAAAAAAAAAAAACAGCAACGCGTTTCTACTTCGTCTCGGTGTTTTGTCGAAGCGCATCAATTCCGGGGAACTAAAAGCCTTCGGACATTTACAAGAGTCCTCTCGTCGATAGCTCGCGTGTGTTCTGCGAGGGCGTTCTTCCCCTCATTGATGGAGCGTCGTGCGCGGCGAGGAAATTTCGTCTCGGCAAGAATGTACTTACAACTATATATCTCGTGTTCGAGTGAAAATTTCATCGGTTCTTACCGCCGGGCGGTCCCGACGGGCGATAACGCACAGGGAGCGTTGAGACTTCTCGTGTTTCAAAGAGCGATGGTTCCGGTCTATGAAAAGTGGGCAAACCGGGAGAGCCCGCGACGCCGTGCTCTTTCCCGGTACCGGCGAACGGCCACGGGTCGAGGAGCGCGCATGCGCGGAAGCTCGCGTCGAAGAAGAGACCGGCTGCGCGGAGAAGACGAAGCTGCGGCGAACCGGAGACGCAAGCGGCAGAACCAGCAGCGCTTCTCCCAGGAATATGGCCGCAATGACAGATTTACAGATTCCAGCCACCGAGGTCCCGCTTCCTCCTCCTCGAGCTCTTCTTCTTCTTCTTCTTCTTCTTCTTCTTCTTCTTCTTCTTCTTGGGCGCTGTTGATTCTTAAAGCGTACACTATAACGCACGGACAAACCTTATGCGCGGGGAAAGCGAGCGAAAGGGACGAGGGGAATGGCCCCTCGGCGTTCCCATCAAATCGCACCTCTTCTGTTTATGTTTTACGCACGAAGAGGCTCTTTCCTCGCTCGCGGCTGCGCGCCAGCCAGAAGCCAACAGTCCCCAGACCTTCGCGGGGAGCGAGGGCGAGAGAAGGGTTTTACGAAGATTTAAACCACCGAAGGCTACCGTCGGGACTCGGATCGGTGAAACCATTGGTTTCGCGTCAGAGGGAGCGGAAGGAGTAAAGGGAGCAGTGGAGAAGAAAATTTTTAAGAGATAGGTCTCAAGGCTTTTTTTTTGTTTATATTTATTTTTAATTTTTTTTTAATGCAATACTTTCGTGAATATAATTTTTATATTCCTTTTTTATAGGTATTGTTTTATTAAAAATGATATTGGAAAATATTGTGGTTGGACGATGTCGCCGTTGACCGAACGTCGGGATTCGGATCGGTGAAACCATTGGTTTCGAGTTAGAGGGAGCCGAAGGAGTAAAGGGAGCAATGGAGAAGAAAATTTTTAAGAGATAGGTCTCAAGGCTTTTTTTTTGTTTATATTTATTTTCAATTTTTTTAAAATGAAATACTTTCTTGAATATAATTTTAATATTCCTTTTTTATAGGTATTATTTTATTAAAAATGATATTGGAAAATATTGTGGTTGGAAGATGTCGCAGTTGGCCGAACGTCGGGATTCGGATCGGAGAAACCATTGGTTTCGAGTTAGAGGGAGCCGAAGGAGTAAAGGGAGCAATGGAGAAGAAAATTTTCAAGAGATAGGTCTCAAGGCTTTTTTTTGTTTATATTTATTTTCAATTTTTTAAAAATGAAATACTTTCGTGAATATAATTTTTATATTCCTTTTTTATAGGTATTGTTTTATTAAAAATGATATTGGAAAATATTGTGGTTGGACGATGTCGCCGTTGACCGAACGTGTTGTATACTTCACGGCGGTGAAGGGATTTAATGAAGATACGAACCAACAAAGCTCGCCTTCGTGACTCGGATCGGTGAACCCATTCGCTCCGAGTGACTTATCGGCTGGATAAGTTTTCCGACACTGTGAAGGTGAAAACCATGAAAAAAAAAATTAATTTAATTACATTTTTTTTCAATTTAAACAAAAATTTCTTTTCTTCATTGATAATGATATTGGAAGATATCGAGTTTTGAAGGTATCAAAGTTGATCGAACGTTTTCTTTATAGCTTCGGTTACTCGTGTGTGGATCGCGAGATGGAAAGGCGACACGGCAGCGAGCTGAGGAAGAAAGCAATGGAACGAAGCTAGGAAGGAAGACGTCAATCGCCACTTACGATCGACCCGTCGGGCGTGTAACTCGGCACGAGGCGAAGACAGACACTGACCGGGAACCCCATTGAAACGCGGGAAGAAGTTTACCTTAACTCGATGTAAATAAGGGGGGTCCGCACGGTTCGTTATAATTTATCGACGGAAACCGACTATATGGGGGGCGGTTGATGAAGAAGGGGGAGGGAGAGACGGGGGGAGGGTGAAGGTTAAAATTATTGACGAGAGCACGTGTGAAAACGAGAATCTTCGAAATTTAAGCAACGAGTTAGTTGGCAACGATAATTTGAAGATTTTTCCATTGGAGTTAAAAAGTTTCTGTCAGGAGTCGAAGTTCAATGATTCTTCATCGTTGGAGATATTTGTAGATAGGCAGGGTTTATAGATAGACAGGGATTTATAGATAGGATTTATTTTTTATAGAAGAGGCAAGCGTTGCAATAGGCAAAATATCGTCATGCTTGAACGACGAAAACTTAAAATTTTTCCCCCGGTGAATTCGTAGAGCAAAGTTTGAGAAGTGAAATAAGTCGAGGTACGTTTAATAGCAGAATAAGGCTTCCTCTTTGACAAAACTCAACGACAACGTATCGTTATAGAAACGCGACGTAGTTTCTATGAATTTAATAAATATTAAATTCATAGAAAATCAGCCTAAAAAATATTTTTTTAAATTCGGACTAGTTCGCATGGATTCAATATTCATTGAATTCATAAAAACTAGCCACAATTAAACAAATATTTTGGGCTGGTTTTCATGAATTTAATATTTATTTAATTTATGAAAACTGGCCCGAAAATTTTTAAACAATTTTGGGCTGTTTTTCACGAATTTAATAAATATTAAATTCACGAAAACTCGCCAAAATATCTTGAAATTTGTTTCGATAAAGTCCGTTGGTGTAGAATTGAAAGTGAAAAAAAAATTCCTAAAGATTTTTTTTCTTCGTTTATTATTTAACCCGTGGTAGCGTGCCTATACTATTAAATTCATCGAAACTGGCCCGAGGGAATGTTTTAATGTTTTTTTTTTTTGGAAAAATGCGTTGTTCAAGAATGGAAAACCAACATAAAAGTCGTTACACTTCTTTCTCTTAAACCGATAATTTAGGCGTTATAAGTTGCCAAAGTGAATTTTTGCAGACGCAGATATTTTCATAGACATTATAGAGATTTGCCATTATCAATTTACTAAAACTGTACCGAATATATTTTTCAAACTCCCAGAACGACGACGAAAACGAAAATTGTCTTTTCCCAGAGGATCGGCAGCCGCAGGAAAAGAATTTTATTTTCTCCGTCGTCTGCGCTCATAAACCTTATTTATTAAATTTCTTGGTACATGCAGCGATATTTCTCATAACCTTAACTGCATAGTCTACGAAACGATAGAATGCCAAAAGGTGTTGAAAAGTATTATAATGGACATGCAAAATATTCCAAAAGGCGAGCGAATAATATCGAACTGATATTATTCGCAACGGCGCTGGGTTGCACAGAGGACGTTCGGCTGCATCAACGAAGCTTGCGCGGGATCGGTGACTTTCGTGATTCTCGTGGTTTGGCCGTTGTGTAGTCGGCGCGCATATCCTATCTCGCCGCTGGAATCCTCATATGTCTGTCAACGGGACGCCCCGACACCTCTCCCGCGCCCGTGGCACCGATCACTTCTTAGTCTCTCTTGCATCTCGGACTCGCTTTTCTCTCTCCCTGTTTCTCCGCTGGTTTCCCGTCCCGAATCGAGCAGCCCGACCGAAATATCACCTCGCGATTGGAGCCAGTTTTCGTCTACGATCGGAGACGTATGGATTTGCCTAAACGACATCAATCGTTCCCTTCGATATGTGTTGGAGACGATATAACCTAAAAATTAAAGAAACACCGTATTCCAGACGTTCGTGTCCTACGACTAGAATAATAATTGTTCACTCTGTGCGAAAATTGCAGTTAATCGCACGCCTAGCGTGCACAATACTTTGAGCTTCATAAAATTTAATACGATACTCGTTCGTAGAACTTTTTCTTGACTCGTGCGGTTGCAACACTCGCCTTTGTGTTGTGAACGCTCGGCAGAAAAAGTTTCGTCGCACTAGTGACGCAAATTACTAGTCTTTAATTACATACCTATTCGCACTTGCGTTCCATGGAATATTTCATTTATTTCTTTATTTATTTAGTAGTTTGGGCGATGAATTTGATTGCATACAATGATAAGAATACATCAGTGAATCGATACGTTAATAGAATATCTCTACAATTAGAAGAATATCACCAGTTCACATCTTAACACAAAACTACTTTGTACAAAATATATTTTGCCATTTCATTCAAACATTATCGATCAGTAGCTTGATTATTTTTCTTTTGTTGCCCAAGTACTTAAGGTAAGTTATTCAAAGATAAGAATTCGCCGCCCAGCAACCGCTTTAATAATTTTATACGCAACGTTCATAAGAAAAATGCCTTTCATTGCATCGCGATAACTCGCTGTGTGAACCGACAAAGCCTTTTTTCTGCACGACCGTTTCTGTAAAAGTTCTTATTCTTATGATCATTAATTCTTGCAAACTATTCTCAATTGATAGCTGTGCAGTAACTCGCTATGTCCGCCAGCATTTGTATGTCACCTCTTTACAATAACTAAATCCAAGCACCCTCTGGACAGCGGAAGTAAAGCGACATCGTGACCAAGAGTTACCGACAGTCGAAACTCTGACGAGATTCGCAGTTTCGCCGCTGGGAGTTTTGCAGCGTTAGGCGTCGACGTAGCAGAGATTCAGTCACGTTCAGCTTACGTTCAGGAATACCTATTTGTTCGATAACATAACCTGAAAAACAATAACAAACAGTTCTTACAAAAGTCTAACGATTATTTATCAGATTAACCCAGACGCTATCTAATAAAATAGACGATTCTCGAAAACGTCCGAAAAACTAACAAATCGGATCAAATTCCGAGAAAGTTAAGCGAGTACAAATTTCATCTCAACGAACGATGTTCCGTCCAGTGAGTTTCCTTTCCGATTGACGCACTAATTCGAATCCTTCTCGAACACGAACCCAGCTGTCCGCAAGGACAAAAGTCGTAGGATGTGTTCACCGATGGACACTCCGGGCTCGCAAGCCCTCGAGACGGCGCGCAGCATGAAGGATCTGACGATATTCAAGAAACCAACAAGCGTAGCTCGACGCAACAAACCTGGTCGGCCGACGATTCTCGACGAGGACGCGTACATCGGCAGAATGAGTGAGATCATTCAGAGAGACTTCTTTCCTCATCTCGAGAAGCTCAGAGCTCAGAATGATTATCTTAGTGCGCTCGAGCAGAATGATACAAAGAAGATGCGAGAGCTCTACGCGAAATACAGCTCGGGCCGTCCGGTTACAGAGAGAGAGGCCAGTCCAGCCACATTTGAGACGCCTCTCAGAGAAAACATTGGAGAGTCGGCTTCTGAACGATCAGATTCAACGGACAAAATTCACAGGACTGAATCGTGCAAGGATTCGGATGAGGATAGAACAGGTCTGGACGCTTATCTGAGCAGTCATACCAGTGAGGATAACGCTAGCTTTGAGGAAATAATGATTGAGACAGAAAAGCGTCGAAGAGCTAAATTCTCTTGGCTCTACGATGCGGAGGAAAAGTCCAAGGCACTGGCCATCGAAGCTAAGAAAACTGCTTTGCCTATTGCCGGAGCACCGCCCAGTCAGAGACCTCTGGCTGTTGATGGTTTGTTATTATAAAAATATGATATTAATAATGGTAATAGTAATGATAATGATGAACTTCTCTTAAATAAAAATATTTATATTCCAATTTACTTAAATGCTTTCAGGCTGGACTTACAAAAACCGAAATTTTATAATGTACGTACCCGATGGCGTTGAGCTGAGTCCTACCGAGAAGATAGAAATGGCAGGAAGGAGACAAGAGGTGATTCACGACAATACAAGGCTAGCCGCCAATCCTTTCAATGAGAAGCAGAACAAGGAGGAGATAAGCGAACTGGCGAAAACTCAGTCAAAGGTGAATGATGGAAAAATTGGTGTCGACGGTAAGGAAGTAGCGAGAAATCCTACTCCGCGAATCAACGGATTTGGATTCGTCCCGATGACTCCGAGCCCAAGACCCGGCGAGTGCGAAAGCCCTTTGATGACCTGGGGTCAGATAGAGGGCACGCCGTTCAGACTCGATGGCGGCGACACACCTTTGCTGAAAAACAGTCAGGGACCTTCGTTCAGAATGGCCGAACCACCGAAGAGGGAAAAGATCGCCCTGCAGTTGGCAGAAAAGGCAGGTGAACGTCACAGGGATAGGAAAAATAAAGCTCTGGAAGCTGCGAGAAGATCTTTGGCATCGTACGTATAATCTTTATTTTTTTGAGATTGAGACATCGCTTTTTTTATTTTCCGAAGTTTCGAAGTCGTCGTATAAATTTACAAACTTATCTGATCGACGGTTTTATCGCTAAAATTTCGTTATAGTCCATCGCCCCGTTGCTTGTCCACGATCGACCGGCTCAGCACGATGTCACCGGCGGCGAGGAGACTCGCGACGCAGAAACTCAGGATAGCCGGTGCGACCCCGAGTCCACGACGAGCTCCCTCGCGGACACCCTCCATTGGGGTGAAGACACCGCACACACCAAGGATAAACACCCCCAGTGGAACACCCTCTCGAACATCAGAGTCCGATCCCGTTCAACGATCGGCGGGTCTCGCGCTTACCGATAATCTACTGAATTTACCGCTACAGAGACAGAGAGCCGCGGATTTCTTTAACAATTGAAATATTACCCGCGTTATCGTACTCTGCGCAGTACGATATTTTGGTAATTGTACAAATTTGCTGGGAATTTTTTTAGTCTTAACGATATTGCATCTAAGTCGTCGAGGAACTTTCATGTATATACATATTTTTTTTTTTGGGATCCTCTACTGACACTAAACGAAATGTTATATGAACTTCATTATACATTCAGCTGATTTTTTCTAAACTCCGAAAGTGTTTTTTTCCACTTTACCTTACACTGAGTTAAAGTTGACATTTTTTACTGCCGTACTGTTCTAATCATTTCCTTATCGGATAAAACGATAGTTAAGAATCGATCAGCTAGCTAGGTCTCTCCGACATTATCATCATTAAAATTAAAAAGTTGCGTTTGCCGACGCAACACTTCCGCTCTCGTGTCTGGGAGGTAAAAAGATTGCGGGAGTAAGTTGAATGGAGCAGTAGCAAGGAAGATGGCACAAGCAAGTTTATACGATCGGGCAATGTTTTTACGGAAGTCACGTACGTTCAAGGCTCACCTTCGTAGGAATCGTTCAGTCAGAAGCGTGTCACGAGGAGTCAGTCGATATCGCAGGAACCATGAAAGCAGTCACGTTGACACTGACGTTTCTAGTAGTATTGATAATGCAACAGGTACGTGTAAACTCACCGCAAGGGCTAACTTCCGGTTTCGTCGAACCGCCTGTACTCGCTTTGCAAGGGTCAATTCCGCCTTCAGTGAGCAAAGTGCAGCAAAGTGCACAAAGTGATCTGCTCAAAATGAAAAATTATTACGAGTTAACAAATTCAATTTACATTTCAGAACATCGAAGCTGTGAGACTGGGCGTGATGAACGGAAACGTTGCATACAGAGGGTCAAGGCTACGAATCGGAGATGTTGTAACCAACGTCGCTATCATCATGAACATTTTTCCCAAGCAAGACGATGCTATTCCCAGGAGCGATAGAAATGGCTTGACAAAAGAGCACAAACACACAAAATCAAACTTTGAAATACGACTGTGATTAAACGATTATGTAGAAACAATTAGAATAAAAACAATTTTTCGTAAAAAAAAGACTGTAGTTTATATGTTGAGGTCAGATTAGATAAGATTAAGGTTTATATTGGATTCTTTATATACTAAGTACCTCGATATCAATTCGGCTATTAAAATATCGAATCTGAAACTCCTCCGAAAGCTTACCGACCTACTGTTCCGAGGCACTAACTAACTCAATAAAAATAAATCAGAGAGTAAATATCAAGACCAGACTTAATTGTTCTGAAAGTGTATGTTTGAAAAATTGAGATGTTAATTCGACGTAGCAGTAAAACGTCCGGCTATCCTTGACCCGCGTTCTCCATAGAGTCCAAGGTTGTTTTGCCTTCGGATGACTTCCGGTTGTCAAGAGACCGTATGCATCGTCCACAAACCGCACGAAGCAGTCGCGAGGCGCGCAAATCTCACGAGTTTACTTTCTCAAAAACAATCACGACTCGGCAGAAACGGTACAAAACACTTGCTCGATTCTTTCGCAACACCTCACAGTCAAACGACTCATCGCCGCGTCTGTACCGGAAGCAACGGACAAAACGTCGAGTTGCTAAAAGACAAAACATCGTTTCTTCGAAACGCTTCGGCGGTAATAAAAAATGCTTTTTTCTCTTTCCGCCTCACCGGGAAGTCAACCGAATCGTTCGCTTCACTTAACCGAAATATCCGGAAAATGTGTTGCAGAAAAAAAAAAAGAAGAAACACGATATAGCTTCACACCGTTCTTCCGCCTCGACGATCTTTTGCTTCCTCCAATTCTCGAGTTTCGTTTATATTATTGTATATCATCGGGATTCATTGCAAAATCCTCATTAAAGCCTCGCGGGTCCCAAACGCGTTGGAAGGACAGCGTATAAGTAGACGCAGCGTCGTTCACTCTGAGAACAGAAAGAAGTCGAATCTCGATCGTGTAACTAGTCAATCGGTAAAAAGCGGATGAGATGAAGTTATCCGGTGTATCGAGTGTGGGCTTCCTGCTGGTAGCGCTGGTAGCGTCGAGAAGTTTCGTCGAAGCGGTGGGACCGGCGTGTCTCTGCGGTGGTTTGGGTTCCGGTACCAATCAGTGCCGTGGCGAAGCGACAGGCGGGATGCACATCAAGGCAGCTAAATCGCCCCGACCTTCGTTATTCGCATCCGAATCCGCGATCAACGAGGCTGCGTCGGAAAGGGCTGCCGCGGCTGCGAGGGCCGCTGCCCGTTCCGAAAGTTCAACGGTGATAAGTGGCGGTGGATGCGGCGGGGTTGGCCGCTCGTCTTCATCATCTTCTTTCAGTGCTGTCGAAGATTTCGGTCCCACAGCTCGGGATCTTCTCTCCTTGGATTCACGCACTAAAATCGCACCAAGGTAAAATCTAAGCAAATAAAAAAATTCATGGCAACTCGACACTTGTGCCGACACTCACGGATGTTCATAAATTCGTACCGACACGGATACTTATACAAATGCTCACAGATACTCAGATAGATACTCACAGATTCTCGTGGGCACGCAAAAGTACCCATGACGATGATCACAGATACTCACACAGGGATTGCCTCGAGCCAATATAACCGAAAGTGTTAATGACAATTTTTATAATCTTTTAAATTTGCAGATTCAGTCCGATCGGTGATCTGTGTCATCAACCAAGGCCCGCAGGAATCGTTCGCACCTTGACGACCGTTACTCCAGCGTATCCCGGTAGACCCAAATGCTCCGCCTGCAACGGTCGTCTCGGAAGCTACGGTTCCTCCTCGTCATCGCTATCTTCCTCTTCGTCAGCGTCTTCAGCGGCCTCCAGATCTTCGTCCGTCACTTACGGATCCCCAACCGATTTTACGTACCGTTCCAGAGTCTCCGACGGCGGATTCTCTCTCAGCAATTCCGGAACTTCCGGTTATGACTCTTACAACCGGCAGGGATCTTTCCACGGAGGAAGCCAGGGCTCGTCTTTCGGTGGCCGCTCGTCGGCAGCTTCCGGGCCGTTCGCCGCTCTCGCCGCCTTCGGAGTTTCCACTCCGTTCGCGACTTCCGGACCAACCGGCACTTACGGCACTTCCGGCACTTCCGGCACCTACAGAAGCCTCAACTCTGCGAACACAAACTTGAATGAGTTCGAGCCCGAGGATGACTGTGCGTGATGCAAAATAACCTCCTCTCATCGATATACAATCGATTGTTCGAATGTTTTTTTTTTTTTTATATTTTTTTACATTCATTTTTGACATCCATTTCCGATGTTTTCTCACGGAAGTAACGTGTCTTCGGGCTTTTTTCTTTTCTCCCTCAGGCTTGTCATTCGACGAACAGGAGCGCATCTACAACGGCCAGCAATTGCCGAGCGTTCCGGCCGACGCGGTTTCCGTTTCTCTGGCTTACAAGAAACTCACGTCCCAACTGCCACGAAACGAGATCAAGAACAAGAAGATTATCGTCGAGGAACGCCTGTCGTTCGGTCCGCGAACGATTCCTACCGACGGACAGGTACGACCGGCACCGACGACCGACATTCCCGAGGAGCGTCTCGTCACCGTCGACAAACCGGTCGTCGAGCTCAAGGCATTCTCTACCGGAAGAAGCGACGGATACGCCGGTTACTCCCGGGACGACGAGGAAGATCTCATCGCGATGGAGGCCATCGAGAGGGAGAGAATGGAACAGGAAACCGAGGCTCAGGCGAATCAAGGAACCGGCGCTTACATCACTTACAGGTAATCGATACATCTTCAAGACGCTGGCAAAAATAATAATCTCACCGAATTGCAAGTGAAAACAAAAACAAACAAAAAAACTGAACGTAACTGAAAAAAAATCATACGATATTAATTTAATATTTATCATTATTATTATTTCGAGAAAAGCCATTAACGGATGATCGAAGAAAGTTGCTCCATTTCTATTCAGCAATTGCCAATGCTATTAGGTCCAATCGGTAGCTGTAATTGAATATTGCCACGTGTGTATCATTTTTATGCTTCATTTTTTTTTAAATTATTATTCCATATTTTTCCAGCGATCTGGGTTACGGACCGGTAGGGCCGAGTGGTAACAAGTTCATCAACTCCGTGGCACGAACCGAGTACGCGTCTCCAGCTCCCGTGGACTCGACGAGTTACGACGACGAAATTCCGTGCGGCCCTCTCGGACCGCCGATTCCCGGTTATCGTCCCGGAAACGTAATAGTTCGTCAGCAGACCGAGTGGGACGGTGCGAAGCATTCAAACTCGTACGGTCCCGACGGGGAAGTCGAAGAACCGGCCGCTTCCTACGAGGAAGACGAGGCGAGCTCCGAGACTTCCGGTGGCGAATTCAGAGGAAGCTCCGCAAGAAGCAGCTCTTCCGTCGGTGGACTCAGCCGACTCTGGTCCACGTCCGGCGATGGCTGCCGAAAATCGGTCACGTGCGCTCTTCAGTGAAGCGTTCGAAGACTGATGGACGATTGATCCGATCTTACCTCATTAAATTATTGAATTCTAGATTCGCCGCGCGAGACAAATCCCGTCGAGTAAAACGAATAAATCAGAATTTGACAAACCGTTCGTCGTAGATATTTCAACTAGGTTCATCGGACTGGAGAACTGCTTGGCTGTTCTCCAAAAGCTGCTTCGATGACTAATGAATAATAATCATGTACCATATGACTAACAAGTTCTTTCGTATTTTTTAAAGCCGGTGCATTCTAATACCGAAGAAAAATATTCGACCGTTGCCTGCTGAATGTTATTTCACCGAAGCTCTAGTTAAAAGAATTCCTCGCGAAACCGTAGAATAATAAGGTGACTTCGAATTCGATGAATTAATAAAACTCATGTGCGACAATTCTGACATGTTTTTTTTTTTCTATTTTTCAAAGCCCAAAAACTGCGAAATTTATTATCGTTGCAGTATAACACCGAGTAACGACGTATTGATGTAAATGTAATTTATCGAAACTATTACGAGAAGAAATCGTCCCAATGTTCTACAATAATAACGTCGCTTCGACTTCTCAAATACAATGTTTCTTCCTATCACAACAATTGTTCGTAAAATCTGATTGCCTCGAATTAACGATATGATATAGTGACAAAAAAATCATCAAAAAATATACATAATTATTTTGTATCTAAAAAAATACAAAAGGAAAGCAAGAAAGGAAAAAAGGAAAAAAAACCTTTGCAAAAATAAAAATAATTTTGTAGAATTTATTTCAATAGAGAGAAGTGAGCTTGCAAAAATATCTTCTCGACAGTCCGCTCGTGGAATTTCGAGTGGATTTCGAGGGGAAGTTGCAACTTGTAAGCGTCGAGTTCGTTCGTGCGTGTTGCAACGCTCGTAAACTTTTCACTGTATCGGACTGTGTTCTTTCTTTGTGCGAGCGGGCTGTCGACGTGAGCGCTTGTAACTTTACTCGACAAAAAGCTAAGAGTAAATTTCCCCTTTAGCGAGGGCGCGACCACATCCTGAGCGCGCTCATCCTCGGGCCGTACGAATTTACGCACGTGTGCGTGAAACGCGTGCGCCCAGATCTTAGAAATTTATCGACCGACGTACACTTCCGAGTCTAAAGCGAGCCTGTCGTCGGATCGTAAAGAAAAAGGCGGTGCTCGGCAAGCCGCAGCTGTACGTATGCACAGCTTCGTAAGAAGTGTAAACGGCCGCACAGCTTCACCGATATGGAAGATGGGAGGAGAACTTCGAGGGTAGCATAACGACTTTATGCTCTCTGGAATATCTGGCCATGTGGCACCAGTCGATGATCGCCGATAGCGATACATCCCCGAAGGATGCGCTACACATTTTTTTCACCAGGGAGTAGGGAAACATTTAAAAAAAAAAAATTAAAAGTATATTAAAAAAAAACACAATGAGTTATTTCGTGGTCCAGACTGACAATAATGAAGGTAACGTTAGAAACGTATCATAGGACAGAGAAGTACTGACTTACGCCTCTCTCGAAACTGCGCTACCCTCATTGACGCCTTATCGAATTTTTGTCCCTAACTGCGGCTGCGCTGTACGCATCGATAAATAATTCCTCTCATTTCAGGCCGGGGTTGGACGACGGCCTATATTATAATCGATATAGGTGAAAAAACATTTTTCATTGCAGTTCTCTGTACGATTTTCGAGGGGAAGATGAATATGTAATGAACCGTGCAGTGAGCATAGGGTGTACAAGCTGGTGTCGCTGTCGCTCCAGCTTGACGATCTGAAGGGTAATTTAGACGTCCGTCGAAGGTGTGATAGCTTTGATACAAGTTCGTAAAAATTCATGCCGAGAAAGGAGCAATGAAATGCGTGAAAAAAAGGTGCCTCGTGTGTTGCGCATCGTAGGGAGCAGCAGTGGAGGTTCGTACGCTGATGTGAATTATAGTTCGAGTCGCGATGGATATTTTTGAACACCGTTACTACAGATTCGGCAAAATTTTGATGTCGCTCACAGGACAATGGCCGTACCATAGCATCCGTGTCAGATTGTGGATTATTGGTTCTACGATTTTGTTTGTTACTTATCCGGTGATAGATCAGCCATTAACTATTATGAAATATTGGCATGACTGGGATATCCTCATGGAATGCTTCACGCCATACCTTTTCGAGATAGTCGTTGGTGTCAAGTACTTTAATTCTAGACTCCGATCGCAACAAGTACGTTATACTTTCTGCAAATCGATTATAAATTAATTGCGATATCAATTAGTTGACACCTATTATCAATGAAGGTTTATTTGATTCGTGCAGGTATTGAAATTGCTAGATCGGATTCGTACGGATTGGCAAGTATGGGCTCGCCACCAAGAAGTTGCGATCATTCATCTGTATGCTGAGAGGGGAAAGAAGATAAGCATTGTGTACGGAGGTAAATCAGGTATAGCGAAGAGTAGTTGGAATTTAACGAAAATGCATATAACCGTGTTACGTGTAGCTTTCGTATATTTCGCCGTAATCGTCTTTATGATCCAACCAATGATAACGAAAGTAATTGACATTGTCCTGAATAACGGTACCGAACCTGCAAAATTTGCATTTCCTATCGCCTATGATCACGTCGATGTACAGAAGTATTATTTCTACATCGTTCTGCATATCACCGCATGCGGACTTGTACTGGTGACAGACATGTTGAGCAACGAAGTTATGTTGATCCTTTACGTGCATCACATCTGTGGTGTCTTTGCTGCGGTGGGGTAAGCCATTAATCAATCGATCGTGACGATAAGCATACTAAATTATTAGCGTCGACCTTCAGACATACATTAGAAAAAATTGGCGGTAAAATAAAAAAAATGTCAGTAAAAACGGGAGGATCTCTGGATGCTATCGACAAAAGGGACATGGTACACATAACTTCATGTATCGACAGACACAATGATGCTATAGAGTGAGATAACGTATCCAGCAAGTAAGAAGGTATTTGGATAGTTTAATCAATATTCTCAATAAATGCACCATCATCAGATACGCCGATCTCATCAAGTCAACTTACGCATGGGATTTATTTTTCACCCTCGGATTTGGCATGTGTCTGATTAATGTAGTAGGACTTCAGGTAAAACATTGTGACCAAATAACGATCATTTTCGAATTGAAAGCAAAACTGCCTGTAAATTCAGATGTTGCTCAAAACGAATGATCTTGGGGCAACTTTAACATTCGTGGGTCTAACGTTGGTGACACTGACTGTCTACTATGTAGAATGCCACGTTTCCCAAATTCTCATCGATCACAGTATAAATGTTTGTTTTTACATGTGAGTATAGTATTAAGGACTGGTGACGTGGTTTCATAAATTGGAGTTTGCTTCTGTGCAGACAGAATAGCGAATGGTACAGACTTCTTCCCAAGACCCAGAAAATTTTACAATTTATAACGATGCGTTGCAACACACCTTGCCGACTAACAGCAGGAAATATGCTTATCATGTCCATACAAACTTTCGGACTGGTAAGAACGATCAATCATGTGGCCGGTACATTGTTATTGTGATGCAATAAGCACTTCTTTATATTTCAGACAATGCGAACGACCATGTCATTCTTTGCATGTTTTCGTTCGACGCAAGGAATATGAATGTGATGTACGGTGACTCAAGTCGTTACCCAATTTATTACAATACATTTTTTGTTCACTTCAAACGGAACTCTTATAAGAGTTTCCATTATTCAAATACTTCTTACATTGACAGATCATATGCATCTTCAATTAATTTCAATGATTGAAAAATTAATACGAGTACGTCAAGAATTGAGGAACACTTGCAAAAACGGCGTAACGAAGGAAATAAAACTGTTTCAACACTATCAGAGGTGTATTTCTATTCATCGACCCAAAAACAAATTGGACCGTCCGATTTTTGTTTGCAGCACAACTAATTATTGTCTGAAAGCATATTTTGTATACCTTAGAATTTAAAAAATTGTAATTCATGGTGCTTGTGCATTAAAACTTTTTTCTAACGAACGTTACAAACCCACGCGTTACAAACATTTTTTCGCACTTGTATTGTAATTTTACTCGATGACCTGTGAAACGGGAGTCTGTTGTACTATATGTGGGTGTTCGACACGATAACACATGGAATCAGTTGCACCTGATCGCTTCGTATCAATTACATTGTGCATGAGGAATAATAATTCTGGACTATAATGTTGTACTCAAAGTAGTCCAAAACTTGGAAAATATCAGAGCCAACGACAAAATGAGGCACGTGCCGTACTACGGACAAATATCGACGACCAGACCTCGCGTGGGACTACGCTAGGCTCATTGCGTTTTCACCCCTCAAGTGCGCCTGCGCCGCACGCATAAATAAATGATTTGACTGCGACGTCAAGCTTCATTTCAGGAAAGGGCAGAAAAAAGCTTATATTTCAATTGATATTGGTAAAAAAAAAATGTTTCATTGCAGTTTTCTGTAAGGTTTGCGAAGGGATGATGAATATGTAATGAACCATGCAGTGAGGATAAGGTGTACGATCTGGGGTCGCTGTTGCTCTAGCTTGACAATCTGAAAGGTAATTTAGACGTCCGTCGAAGGTGTGATAGCTTTGATATAAGTCCATGAAAATTCACGCTGAGGAAAGAGTCGCGTGCAAAAACAGGTGCCTGGAGTGTTGCACACCGTAGGAAACCGCAGTAATAGTTCCAACGCTGGCGTGAATTGTAGTTTGAGTCGCGACCGATATGTTTGAACACCGTTACTATAGATTGGGTAAAATTTTGATGTTGCTCACTGGACAATGGCCGTACCACAGCGTCTGTGCCAGATTCTGGATCATTGCCCTTCTAATGCTTTTTATGACTTATGAGGCGCTGGATCAACCACTGACCATTATAAAATATTGGCGTGACTGGGATACCCTCATGGAATGCTGTATGCTATACCTTTTCGAGGCAGTCGTCGCTGTGAAGTACTTTAATTCTAGACTTCATTCGCAACAGGTACGTTTTACTTTCTCCAAATCGATTGTAAATTAATTGCGATATCAATTAATTGACACCTATTATCGATGAAGATTTGTTCGATTTGTGCAGGTATTGAAGTTGCTAGAGCGGATTCGTATGGATTGGCAAGTGTGGGCTCGCCACCAAGAAGTTAAGATTATTCACGTGTATGCTGAGCGCGGAAGAAAGATAAGCTTCATGTACGGAGGTAAATCGGGTGTAGCGAAGAGTCGTTTGAATTTTAAGAATATACATACAACCATGTTGCGTGCAGCCTTCGTATATTTCGCCATACTCTCGTTTGCGGTCCAGCCGATGATAACGAAAGTAATTGACATTGTCCTGGATAACGGTACCAAACCTGCGAAATTTGCAGTTCCCATCGCCTATGACCACGTAGATGTACAGAAATATTACTTCTACATCAGTATGTATTTAACCATATGCGGCTTTATAATGGCGACAGACATGTTGAGCAACGAAGTTATGTTGATCATTTACGTGCATCACATCTGTGGTATCTTTGCTGCCGTGGGGTAAGCCATTAATCAATCGATCGTGACGATAAGCATACTAAATTATTAGCGTCGACCTTTAGGCATGCATTAGAAAAAATTGGCGGTAAAATAAGAAACACGTCAGCAAAAACGGGAGGATCTCTGTATGCTATCGAAAAAAGGGACATAGTAAACATAGCTTCATGTATCCAGAGACACAATGATGCTATAGAGTGAGATAACGTGTCCAGCAAGTGAGAATGCATGTGGTTAGTTTAATCAATATTCTCAATAAATGCAATATCATCAGATACGCTGATCTCATCAAGTCAACTTACACATGGGATTTATTTTTCACCCTCGGATTTGGCGTGTGTCTGATTAATGTAGTAGGACTTCAGGTAATACACCGTGAGCAAAAAACGATCATTTTCGAATTGACAGCAAAACTTCCTGTAAATTCAGGTGTTGCTCAAAACGAACGATCTTGGGGCAACTTTAACATTCGTGGGTCTAACAGTGGGGGCACTGCTTGTCTACTACGTGGAGTGCCACGTATCCCAAATTCTTATTGATCACAGTATAAATGTTCGTTTTCATGTGTGAGTATAGTATTAAGGACTGGTGACGTGGTTTCATAAATTGGAGTTTGCTTCTGTGCAGACAGAATAGCGAATGGTACAGACTTCTTCCCAAGACCCAGAAAATTTTACAATTTATAACGATGCGTTGTAACACACCTTGCCAACTAACAGCGGGAAATATACTTATCATGTCCGTACAAACTTTCGGACTGGTAAGAACGATCAATCTCGTGGCCGGTAAATTGTTATTGTGATGCAATAAGTACTTCTTCTTTATATTTCAGTCAGTGCGAACGACCATGTCATTCTTTGCATGTTTTCGTTCCACGCAAGGAATATGAATATGATGTAAGGTGACTCAAGTCGTTACAAAATTGATTACAATAAACTTTTTGTACACTTCAAACGGAACTCTTATAAGAGTTTCCATTATTCAAATACGCACATTGGCAGATCATATGCATCTTAACAAATAGCCATCGATCTACGTTTCTTAGCCATTAAAATTAATTTCGATGATTGAAAAATTAATACGAGTACGTCAAGAATTAAGGAACACTGGCAAAAACGGCGTAACTAAGGAAATAAAACTGTTTTAACACTATCAGCAGCGTACTTCGATTCACCGAAGCAAAAGAATATAGACTGTCAGATTTTCTTAGCATTACAACTAACTATTGTCTGAAAGTATGCTTTGCATGCCTTAGAATTAAAAACAATTATAATTCACGGTGCTAGTGCGGTGAAACTTTTTTCTAACGAGTGTTACAAATCCAATAGATATGAACAATTTTTCGCACAAGTATTGCACAATATATTACTTCATAAACTGTGACATTAGGGGTCTTGGGGACGTAAAACTGCAATTTTCGCACCGAGTGAATTAAAAAGCATTGATCGCATTTCTATGTCTTCCTGTTACACCATCTGTGTGCGATCGACAGTATAAGACGGGGGATCAGTCGCATCTGAACTTTTCGAATTAATGAAATTTTGCACGTCGAAAAAAATTCTAGATTCTAATGGTGGAGTACTTACAGTTTTTAACTTCGAGAACATTACAAAAATACAATAAGACTTCTCCTCCGAAAACACCGGTAATATGCGCGTGCAACATTAGATACGTGCCATACGACGGACAAATATCGGCTACCAACCCTCGCATGGCACTACGCTCGACCCTTTGGGTTTTCACCCTGCCAGTGCGCCTGCGCTGTACGCATGAATAAACGACTTGACTGCGACGTCAAGCTTCATTTCAGGAAAGGGCAGAAACAAGCTTTTATTTCAATTGGTATTGGTAAAAAAACATTTTTTATTGCAGTTCTCTGTAAGGTTTGCGAAGGGATGATGAATATGTAATGAACCATGCAGTGAGCATAGGGTGTACAAGCTGGGGTCGCTGTCGCTCCAGCTTGACGATCTGAAGGGTAATTTAGACGTCCGTCGAAGGTGTGATAGGTTTGATATAAGTCCATGAAAATTCATGCCGAGAAGGGAGCGATGAAATGCGTGAAAAAGAAGGTGCCTGGTGTGTTGCGCATCGTAGGGAGCAGCAGTGGAGGTTCGCGCGCTGATGTGAATTATTATTCGAGTCGCGATGGATATTTTTGAACACCGTTACTACAGATTCGGCAAAATTTTGATGTCGCTCACAGGACAGTGGCCGTACCATAGCATCCGTGTCAGATTGTGGATTATTGGTTCTACGATTTTGTTTGGCACTTATCAGGTGATAGATCAGCCATTAACTATTATAAAATATTGGCATGACTGGGATATCCTCATGGAATGCTTCACGCCATACCTTTTCGAGATAGTCGTTGGTGTCAAGTACTTTAATTCCAGACTTCGATCGCAACAAGTACGTTGTACTTTCTGCAAATCGATTATAAATTAATGGTCATATCAATTAATTGACACCCATTATCGATGAAGGTTTATTTGATTCGTGCAGGTATTAAAATTGCTAGATCGGATTCGTGCGGATTGGCAAGTATGGGCTCGCCACCAAGAAGTTGAGATCATTCACCTGTATGCTGAGCGGGGAAAGAAGATAAGCATTGTGTACGGAGGTAAGTCAGGTATAGCCAAGAGTAGTTGGAATTTAACGAAAATGCATACAACCATGTTACGTGTAGCTTTCGTATATTTCGCCGTAATCGTCTTTGCGATTCAACCGATGATAATGAAAGTAATTGACATTGTCCTGAATAACGGTACCGAACCTGCAAAATTCCCAATTCCTATCGCTTATGATCACGTAGATGTTCAGAAATATTATTTCTACATCGTTCTCTATATGACCGCATGCGGACTTGTACTGGTGACAGACTTGCTGAGCAACGAAGTTATGTTGATCATTTACGTGCATCACATCTGTGGTATCTTTGCTGCGGTGGGGTAAGCCATTAATCAATCGATCGCGACGATAAGCATACTGAATTATTAGCGTCGACCTTTAGGCATACATTAGAAAAAATTGGCGGTAAAATAAAAAACACGCCAGCAAAAACGGGAGGATCTCTGTATGCTATCGAAAAAAGGGACATGGTACACATAGCTTCATGTATCCACAGACACAGTGATGCTATAGAGTGAGATAACGTGTCCAGCAAGTGAGAATGCATGTGGTTAGTTTAATCAATATTCTCAATAAATGCAATATCATCAGATACGCTGATCTCATCAAGTCAACTTACGCATGGGATTTATTCTTCACCCTCGGATTTGGAATGTGTCTGATTAATGTAGTAGGACTTCAGGTAAAACATTGTGACCAAAAAACGATCATTTTCGAATTGAGAGCAAAACTGCCTGTAAATTCAGGTGTTGCTTAAAACGAACGATCTTGGGGCAGCCTTAACATTCGTGGGTATAACAGTGGGGACGGTGATTGTCTACTACGTGGAGTGCCACGTATCCCAAATTCTTATCGATCACAGTATAAATGTTCGTTTTCATATGTGAGTATAGTATTAAGCACTGGTGACGTGGTTTCATCAATTGGAGTTTGCTTTTGCACAGACAGAATAGCGAATGGTACAGACTTCTTCCCAAGACCCAGAAAATTCTACAATTTATAACGATGCGTTGCAACAAACCTTGCCAACTAACAGCGGGAAATATGCTTATCATGTCCATACAAACTTTCGGACTGGTAAGAACGATCAATCTCGTGGCCGGTAAATTGTTATTGTGATGCAATAAGTACTTCTTCTTTATATTTCAGACACTGCGAACGACCATATCATTCTTCGCATGTTTTCGTTCCACGCAAGGAATATGATTATGATGTACAGTGACTCAACTCGTTACACAATTTTTTACGATAAACTTTTTGTACACTTCAAACGGAACTCTTATAAGAGTTTCCATTATTCAAATACGCACATTGGCAGATCATATGCATCTTAACAAATAGCCATCGATCTACGTTTCTTAGCCATTAAAATTAATTTCAATGATTGAAAAATTAATACGAGTGCGTCAAGAATTAAGGATCGCTGGCAAAAACGGCGTAACTAAGGAAATAAAACTGTTTTAACACTATCAGCAGCGTACTTCGATTCATCGAAGCAAAAGAACATAGACTGTCAGATTTTCTTAGCATTACAACTAATTATTGTCTGAAAGTATGCTTTGCATGCCTTAGAATTAAAAACAATTATAATTCACGGTGCTAGTGCGGTGAAATTTTTTACTAACGAGTCTTACAAATCCAACAGATATGAACAATCTTTCGCACAAGTATTGCACCAAATATTACTTCATAAACTGTGACATTGGGGGTCTTGGGGACGTAAAACTGCGATTTTCGCACCGAGTGAATTAAAAAGCATTGATCGCATTTCTATGTCTTCCTGTTACACCATCTGTGTGCGATCGACAGTATAAGACAGCGTATCAGTCGCATCTGAAGATTTCGAATTCATAAAATTGTGCACGTCGAAAAAAAATTCTAGATTCTAATGGTGGAGTACTCACGGTTCCTAACTTCGAGAACATTACAAAAATTCAATAAGACTTCTCCTCCGGAAAGACCGGTAATATACGCATGCAACATTAGATACGTGCCATACGACGGACAAATATCGACTACCATCCCTCGCGTGGCACTACGCTCGACCCTTTGGGTTTTCACCCTGCCAGTGCGCCTGCGCTGTACGCATGAATAAACGACTTGACTGCGACGTCAAGCTTCATTTCAGGAAAGGGCAGAAACAAGCTTTTATTTCAATTGGTATTGGTAAAAAAACATTTTTTATTGCAGTTCTCTGTAAGATTTGCGACGAGATGATGAATATGTAATGAACCATGCAGTGGGGATAGGGTGTACAACCTGGGGTCGCTGTCGCTCCAGCTTGACGATCTGAAGGGTAATTTAGACGTCTGTCGAAGGCGTGATATCTTTTGATTTAATTCCATGAAAACTCATGCCGAGAAACGAGTTGCATGCAAAAACGTGTGCCTGGAGTGTTGCGCACAGTAGGGAACCGCAGTAATAGTTCCAACGCTGGCGTGAATTATAGTTCGAGTCGCAATGGATATGTTTGAACACCGTTACTATAGATTGGGTAAAATTTTGATGTCGCTCACTGGACAATGGCCGTACCACAGCGTCTGTGCTAGATTCTGGATCATTGCCCCTGTAATACTTTTTATGACTTATGAGGCGCTGGATCAACAACTGACCATTATAAAATATTGGCGTGACTGGGATACCCTCATGGAATGCTGTACGCTATACCTTTTCGAGACAGTCGTCGCTGTGAAGTACTTTAATTCTAGACTTCATTCGCAACAGGTACGTTCTACTTTCTCCAAATCGATTGTAAATTAATTGTCATACCAATTAACTTACACCTATCATCGTTGAAGATTTGTTCGATTCGTTCAGGTATTGAAGTTGCTAGAGCGGATTCGTATGGATTGGCAAGTGTGGGCTCGCCACCAAGAAGTTAAGATTATTCACGTGTATGCTGAGCGCGGAAGAAAGATAAGCTTCATGTACGGAGGTAAATCGGGTGTAGCGAAGAGTCGTTTGAATTTTAAGAATATACATACAACCATGTTGCGTGCAGCCTTCGTATATTTCGCCATACTCTCGTTTGCGGTCCAGCCGATGATAACGAAAGTAATTGACATTGTCCTGGATAACGGTACCAAACCTGCGAAATTTGCAGTTCCCATCGCCTATGACCACGTAGATGTACAGAAATATTACTTCTACATCAGTATGTATTTAACCATATGCGGCTTTATAATGGCGACAGACATGTTGAGCAACGAAGTTATGTTGATCATTTACGTGCATCACATCTGTGGTATCTTTGCTGCCGTGGGGTAAGCCATTAATCAATCGATCGTGACGATAAGCATACTAAATTATTAGCGTCAACCTTTAGGCATGCATTAGAAAAAATTGGCGGTAAAATAAGAAACACGTCAGCAAAAACGGGAGGATCTCTGTATGCTATCGAAAAAAGGGACATAGTAAACATAGCTTCATGTATCCAGAGACACAATGATGCTATAGAGTGAGATAACGTGTCCAGCAAGTGAGAATGCATGTGGTTAGTTTAATCAATATTCTCAATAAATGCAATATCATCAGATACGCTGATCTCATCAAGTCAACTTACGAATGGGATTTATTCTTCACCCTCGGATTTGGAATGTGTCTGATTAATGTTGTAGGACTTCAGGTAATACACCGTGAGCAAAAAACGATCATTTTCGAATTGACAGCAAAACTGCCTGTGAATTCAGATGTTGCTGAAAACGAACGATCTTGGGGCAACCTTAACATTCGTGGGTCTAACAGTGGGGACACTGCTTGTCTACTACGTGGAGTGCCACGTAGCCCAAATTCTTATTGATCACAGTGTAAATGTCCGTTTTCATATGTGAGTATAGTATTAAGGACTGGTGACGTGGTTTCACAAATTGGAGTTTGCTTCTGCGTAGACAGAATAGCGAATGGTACAGGCTTCTTCCCAAGACCCAGAAAATTCTACAATTTATAACGATGCGTTGCAACAAACCATGCCAACTAACAGCGGGAAATATGTTTATAATGTCCATACAAACTTTCGGACTGGTAAGAACGATCAATCTTATGACCGGCAAATTCGTATTGTAATCCAATTAGTACTTCATTTTTGTATTTCAGACAATGCGAACGACAATGTCATACTTTGCGTTTTTACGTTCGACGCAAGGAGTATAAATATGATCTACGGAGATTTAATTCATTATCCAATTTATTAGAATAAATCTCTTGTACCCTCAAAATGAAATTCAAAAGTTGCTATTATTGACATACTTTTCCAAATTATTGAAATTAGTGAATGGATTAGTGGTGGATTTATTGACGGTCTGTCAAATGTAACACCTTCCGTGTACGTAGCATAGCATAACATCGATTGTACGCAGAAGTAAGTCTCTTAGCCATTAAAATTAATTTCAATGATTAATAAATTAATACAAGTATGTTAGCAATAAAAAAAACGATCAAAAACGGCGTGTCTCAGGGAAACTGTTTGAACAGTATGAGAGGTATATTTGTATCCATTGACACAAAAAAAAATTGGACAGTCTCGTTTTTGTTGGCAGCACGACTAATTATTTCTGAAAGCATATTTTGTATGCCTTGGAATTTAAAAAATTAAAATTCACGATGCTTGTGCGGCAAAACTTTTTTCTAACGAACGTTACAAACCCACGCGTTACAAACATTTTTTCGCGGTTGTATTGTACCAAATTTTACTCCATAACCTGTGAAACGGGAGTCTGCTTCGTATTAATTACATTGTGCATGAGGAATAATAATTCTAGACTGTAATGTTGTACTCAAAGTAGTCCAAAACTTGGAGAATATCAGAGACATCGACAAAATGAGGCACGTGCCGTACTACGGACAAATATCGACGATCAGCCCTCGCGTGGCACTACGCTAGGCTCATTGCGTTTTCACCCCTCAAGTGCGCCTGCGCCGCACGCATAAATAAATGATTTGACTGCGACGTCAAGCTTCATTTCAGGAAAGGGCAGAAAAAAGCTTATATTTCAATTGATATTGGTAAAAAAAAAATTTTTCATTGCAGTTTTCTGTAAGGTTTGCGAAGGGATGATGAATATGTAATGAACCATGCAGTGAGGATAGGGTGTACGGTCTGGGGTCGCTGTCGCTCCAGCTTGACGATCTGAAGGGTAATTTAGACGTCCGTCGAAGGTGTGATAGCTTTGATACAAGTTCGTAAAAATTCATGCCGAGAAAGGAGCAATGAAATGCGTGAAAAAAAGGTGCCTCGTGTGTTGCGCATCGTAGGGAGCAGCAGTGGAGGTTCGTACGCTGATGTGAATTATAGTTCGAGTCGCGATGGATATTTTTGAACACCGTTACTACAGATTCGGCAAAATTTTGATGTCGCTCACAGGACAATGGCCGTACCATAGCATCCGTGTCAGATTGTGGATTATTGGTTCTACGATTTTGTTTGTTACTTATCCGGTGATAGATCAGCCATTAACTATTATGAAATATTGGCATGACTGGGATATCCTCATGGAATGCTTCACGCCATACCTTTTCGAGATAGTCGTTGGTGTCAAGTACTTTAATTCTAGACTCCGATCGCAACAAGTACGTTATACTTTCTGCAAATCGATTATAAATTAATTGCGATATCAATTAGTTGACACCTATTATCAATGAAGGTTTATTTGATTCGTGCAGGTATTGAAATTGCTAGATCGGATTCGTACGGATTGGCAAGTATGGGCTCGCCACCAAGAAGTTGCGATCATTCATCTGTATGCTGAGAGGGGAAAGAAGATAAGCATTGTGTACGGAGGTAAATCAGGTATAGCGAAGAGTAGTTGGAATTTAACGAAAATGCATATAACCGTGTTACGTGTAGCTTTCGTATATTTCGCCGTAATCGTCTTTATGATCCAACCAATGATAACGAAAGTAATTGACATTGTCCTGAATAACGGTACCGAACCTGCAAAATTTGCATTTCCTATCGCCTATGATCACGTAGATGTACAGAAGTATTATTTCTACATCGTTCTGCATATCACCGCATGCGGACTTGTACTGGTGACAGACATGTTGAGCAACGAAGTTATGTTGATCCTTTACGTGCATCACATCTGTGGTATCTTTGCTGCGGTGGGGTAAGCTATTAATCAATCGATCGTGACGATAAGCATACTGAATTATCAGCGACCTTGAGGCATACATTAGAAAAAATTGGCGGTAAAATAAAAAACACGCCAGCAAAAACGGGAGGATCTCTGTATGCTATCGAAAAAAGGGACATGGTACACATAGCTTCATGTATCCACAGACACAGTGATGCTATAGAGTGAGATAACGTGTCCAGCAAGTGAGAATGCATGTGGTTAGTTTAATCAATATTCTCAATAAATGCAATATCATCAGATACGCTGATCTCATCAAGTCAACTTACGCATGGGATTTATTCTTCACCCTCGGATTTGGAATGTGTCTGATTAATGTAGTAGGACTTCAGGTAAAACATTGTGACCAAAAAACGATCATTTTCGAATTGAAAGCAAAACTGCCTGTAAATTCAGGTGTTGCTTAAAACGAACAATCTTGGGGCAGCCTTAACATTCGTGGGTATAACAGTGGGGACGGTGATTGTCTACTACGTGGAGTGCCACGTATCCCAAATTCTTATCGATCACAGTATAAATGTTCGTTTTCATATGTGAGTATAGTATTAAGGACTGGTGACGTGGTTTCATCAATTGGAGTTTGCTTTTGCACAGACAGAATAGCGAATGGTACAGACTTCTTCCCAAGACCCAGAAAATTCTACAATTTATAACGATGCGTTGCAACAAACCTTGCCAACTAACAGCGGGAAATATGCTTATCATGTCCATACAAACTTTCGGACTGGTAAGAACGATCAATCTCGTGGCCGGTAAATTGTTATTGTGATGCAATAAGTACTTCTTCTTTATATTTCAGACACTGCGAACGACCATATCATTCTTCGCATGTTTTCGTTCCACGCAAGGAATATGATTATGATGTACAGTGACTCAACTCGTTACACAATTTTTTACAATAAACTTTTTGTACACTTCAAACGGAACTCTTATAAGAGGTTCCATTATTCAAATACTCACATTGGCTGATCATATGCATCTTAACAAATAGCCATCGATCTACGTTTCTTAGCCATTAAAATTAATTTCAATGATTGAAAAATTAATACGAGTACGTCAAGAATTAAGGAACACTGGCAAAAACGGCGTAACTAAGGAAATAAAACTGTTATAACACTATCAGCGGCGTACTTCTATTCATCGAAGCAAAAAAAAATAGACCGTTAGATTTTCTTAGCATTACAACTAATTATTGTCTGAAAGTATGCTTTGCATGCCTTAGAATTAAAAACAATTATAATTCACGGTGCTAGTGCGGTGAAACTTTTTTCTAACGAGTGTTACAAATCCAACAGATATGAACAATTTTTCGCACAAGTATTGCACCAAATATTACTTCATAAACTGTGACATTGGGGGTCTTGGGGACGTTAAACTGCGATTTCTGCACCGAGTGAATTAAAAAGCATTGATCGCATTTCTATGTCTTCCTGTTACACCATCTGTGTGCGATCGACAGGATAAGACAGCGTATCAGTCGCATCTGAAGATTTCGAATTCATAAAATTGTGCACGTCGAAAAAAAATTCTAGATTCTAATGGTGGAGTACTCACGGTTCCTAACTTCGAGAACATTACAAAAATACAATAAGACTTCTCCTCCGAAAAGACCGGTAATATACGCATGCAACATTAGATACGTGCCATACGACGGACAAATATCGACTACCATCCCTCGCGTGGCACTACGCTCGACCCTTTTGGTTTTCACCCTGCCAGTGCGCCTGCGCTGCACGCATAAATAAACGATTTGACTGCGATGTCAAGCTTTATTTCAGGAAAGGGCACGAAAAAACTTATATTTCAATTGGTATTGACAAAAAAAACATTTTTCATTGCAGTTCTCTGTAAGGTTTGCGAAGGGATGATGAATATGTAATGAACCATGCAGTGAGGATAGGGTGTACGATCTGGGGTCGCTGTCGCTCCAGTTTGACGATCTGAAGGGTAATTTAGACGTCCGTCGAAGGTGCGATAGGTTTCACTTAATTTCAGGAAAATGCACGTTGAGAAAGGAGTAATAAAGTACGTGAAAAAGCAAGTTCGTGGTGTGCTGTGCATCGTTCGGAACATCAGTAGTAGTCCGAACTCTGTAAAGAATTGAATTTCGACTTGCGATGGACGTTTTTCAACACCATTACTATAGATTAGGCAAAATCTTGATGTCCCTCATTGGAATATGGCCTTATCAATGCAGGCATGTCAGACGCGGCATATATGCTGTTGCGATTTTATTCGTAGCCTATGAGATAGCAGCTGCGATAGTGGCTGTTGTAAAATATCGGGATAATTGGGATATCGTGGATGGCATTTTTCCAATCACTTTCGACGTAATTTGCGCTGGGAAGTACTTCGGTTTTGCCTGTAATTCACAGAAGGTTGATCCTATTTTTCCGCGTTATCGATTACTTTTATTAATTATTAATCAATATTAATCGATAATTATTATCGATAAATATGTGTTTGATATGGGCAGATATTGAAGTTGCTAGAACATATTCGTAGAGATTGGCAAGTTTGGGCTCGACATCGAGAAGTTAAGTTTCTTCACGAATATGCTGAGCGAGGAGAAAAGATAATCGTTGCGTACACAGGTAAATAGCTTACAGTGCAGGGTTGTCAAATTTAGCTAATATACATTTATTGCTATCCTTAACAGCCGTGATCTACAGTATCATCTTCGTTTTTAAGATTGAACCGATGATAATAAAGCTAATCGACGTTGCGCTGAATGGTACTGAACCTGGAAAATTTTCAACACCGGTCGTCTATGAACATCTTGATGCACAGAAATATTATTATTGCCTCATCATTTATGGAGCCGTAAGCGCGCTCATAATAGTAACATCCCTCGTAAGCGGTGAAGTTATGTTAATTCTTTATGTGCATCACGTCTGTGGTATTTTTGCTGCGGTGGGGTGAGCCAATAATCAATCTATCGAAACAATTATCATACTAAAGTGTCAGCCTAAATCACTTCAGACACAAATTAAAACGGATAGGGAGTTATGATACGCCGGTAAAAGCTGGCGAATCCCCATATCCAAATCACAAAACGGATATGATATACCTAACTTCATGTATCGACAGACACAATGATGCTATCGAGTGAGATCACTTACCGAGCGAGTGAGAATGTAGTCAGTTGGACGAATCAATGTGATTAATAAATACGCTCTCATTAGATACGCTGATCTCATCAACGCAACTTACGCATGGGATTTATTTTTTACCGTCGTCTGTGGCATGATTATAATAAACACATCCGGAATTCAGGTTAAAAAAATGTGGTCAATGAAGAATAATTTTTGAATTAATATAAACCCATTCTGAATTCAGATATTCCTGAAAAAAGACGATCTGGGAGCAACCTTAACATTCACTGTTATAACGGTTGGGATACTTCTTGTTTTTTACATCCAGTGCCGAATCTCTCAAATCCTCATCGATCACAGCACAAGTATTCGCTTTCATATGTGAGTACAGATTTAAGGATTCTCGGTGGCCTCATGAAAAATTCATCTTCCGTGCAGACACGATAGCCAATGGTACAAACTGCCTCCGAAGAGTCAGAAAATCCTGCAATTTATGACATTGCGCTGTAACACACCTTGCAACCTAACAGCCGGAAAGATATTTGTCTTTTCCGTGCAATTTTTCGTACTGGTAAGATCGATCTTTATTTCATTAACATCGACACTTTCTCACGTTCGATCAATTTTTACAGAGATCCCATGAGTAGTTCATTTTTATATTTCAGACAACGCGGACATTTATATCGTACCTCACCTTCATACGTTCGTCGAAAGGAATATAAACACGATACGCAAAGACATAAGTCGCTATATGGTTTATTCAAAGAAAATTCAGCGCTTTCAATAATTCATCAAATTACGATAAGAATTAAGGGCAAAATGGGGAACCTAAGCAAATGACAATGATCAAACGCGTATATTTATTGGTCGACTTTTATAAAAAAAAAATCAATGCTCCTTTTTTCGGATGACAATTTTTTATATGCATCAACGGTCTAGGCACATATTTTGTTCGTCCCAAATTGCAAAAAAAAAAAAAAATCAAAAACATTTTTCATTTATGTGTGTCCGCTTGTCTGGCCCGTCCAGAAATGCAATAACTTTTAGATAAGACTTTGGATCGCAGCCAAATTTGCAGTTCACCCGGACGCACGATAATAGTGTGGCTTTGAATTCTCGAATATAATTGTCCGCTTTGTCTATTTATGGGCGATCGCCCGAATAACGAATCCGTTGTATTGACTGAATGCTTCGGATTAATAAAATCGTGAATCGTGAATGAAACGAATCGAGATTGCGGTACTTGAATCCGACAAAAACACGAAGAATACTACCGAAACGTTCGAAAGCTCACTTCATTCTTTAAGAGAAACAACAATGTACGCACGGGAAATTAGGAACGTATGGTACGGCGAATTAAAATCGACTGTCGACTCTTTCGTGACACTACGCCATTCTCGTTGTCCATTCTTTTATCAACTGCGGCTGCGCTGTATGCGTAAATAAACTATTGAATTTCTACGCAAAGCAGTCTCAATATTCGAAGAAAAGTGAAAAAAAAAAGTTTACACTTCAATGTCTGACATAGGAAACATCTTCCCCTGCAATTCTCCAGTTCCCCTGCATCACTCGTGAAGGGAAGATGAATATGTAATGATCCGCACCGCGAGCATGGACGGTAGATTCTGGCGTCGCTGTCGCTCAATAATTTAAACGTCAGTCTAAGGTGCGAGAACTTTGACACAATTCCATGAGAATTGTTGCGGCGAAAATAAAAATTAAATTCATCGGAAAACAACTCGTTTCGTGGTGGGTATGTTAGGGAACATCGGTAGTAGTTCCAACGCTGCAATAGTTCGTGCCGCGATGGACTTTTTTCAACACCGTTACTATAGATTAGGAAAAATCTTGATGTCGCTCAGTGGAACATGGCCATACCAACGGACCTCTGCGAGACTCGGCATTCTTCTCGTTGTCGTTTTGTTCATCGCCTATCAGATATTTTCTCAGATATTGGCTTTAATAAAATATCGAAGTGACTGGAACCTGCTCACGGAATGTTGTATACCAACCGCTTTCGATGCACTTTGCATTACGAAGTACCTCACTTTTATGTGCAACTCACGGAAGGTCAGTTCTACTTGCGATAAAAATGCTATCACAGTTGACGAAACGGGAGACACTTGAACGATATGACGTAGATATCAAAGTTGCTGAGTCGGATGCGGGCGGATTGGGAATTATGCGATCGGCATCGAGATCTCAAGATTCTTCACGAGTATACGGAGAGGGGTCGAAAGATATCTATTGCGTGCGCAGGTAAATCAATTACCGTGACGAATAGTTGAAATTTGCAAAAAACATATAAGTTTATGAAAATTGCGTATAGCCGTGCTGTATTTCGCTACGTTGTCTTATATGATCCAACCGATGGTAGCAAAGTTAACCGACGTTGTGCTGAGGAACGGTACCGAAATCGGAAAATTTCCATTTCCGGTCATCTATTATCATCTCGACATGGAGAAATATTATTATTACCTCATTGTTTACGGTGCTACGTGCGCTTCTATACTAATAACGGCGTTCGCGAGCACTGAAGTTATGTTAATTCTTTACGTGCATCACGTCTGTGCTATTTTTGTTGTGGTGGGGTGAGCCAATAATCAATTGATCACGATAATAATCATACTAAAGTGCCAGCGTTAAACTTCAGGCACAAATTAGAACGGATCGGATGCGACGACACATCAGCAAAAACAGAAGATGCCTCGTATCCACTCGGGGAAATGAACTTAGCCACGTGTATCGAGAGACACAATGATGCTATCGAGTGAGATGACTTGTCGAGCATATCAAAATATATTCACTCAGAACTTAAATCAACTCATCAACCTATTAAATTCACTGTTTTCAGGTACTCCAATCTCATCAAGACTACGTACGCATGGAGCTTCTTTTTCAGCATCGCGTTTGGCATGATTCAACTTGTGGTAACGGGACTTCAGGTAAAAAGTTGCGACCGGTGATCAATGATTTTTTAATTGATATTCGAATTACCTATGGCTTCAGGTTTTACTGAGGACAAGCAGTCTTCAGGAAACATTATCATTCGTAATTCAGTCAATATCTATAATAACTTGCTTCTACGTGGAGTCCGGGATTTGTCAAATTCTCATTGATCACAGTATAAGTATTCGCTCTCGTATGTGAGTATTGAAGAATTGGTAACGTGGTCGCATGAATAAGATTTATTCTGCGCAGATACAATAGCAAATGGTACAGGCTACCTCCAAAGACTCGCAAAGCTCTACAATTGATGACATTGCGTTGTAACGTACCTTGCGAACTAACAGCTGGGAATATTCTTATCATGTCCGTGCAATCTTTCGGAATGGTAAGACTGAGCGTTCTTCGATCAGAGCCACATCAAAATTTTCTCATGTTCGATAGACCGTTAGACATTTAATTAGTAGCTCATCTTTATATTTCAGACAATGCGAGCGGCCATGTCATACTTTACGTTTATGCGCTCAATGCAAGGAGTATGAACATCGAATTTAAAGATGCAAGTTGTTACATAGTTTACTGGAACAAAATGCAATTGTTCCAATAATCAGTTGAAGTCCGCCAGTGATTGATAGGGTTTCGGAAAAATAGGATATCCAAGCGAATAACGCTACCTGAACGTTATCAAACGTGTATATTTAGAGCAAGATTTCTACGAAAAATTGGTTATTCTGATTTTTTTTTACTATATCTGATTGCAGTCTAAAAACATCATTGTTAGTGCCAGAATGAAAAGAAAACATTCTACCATTTCTGTCTGTCACTTTGTCTACCTGCAGGTCTGGCCTTTCCGAAACTGCAACACCTTATCGGAGGAACCTCAGCGAAACATGCCGATCGACCGATCGATCGTGCGCAGTGAGACAAGTTTTTCTTTCATTATTGTCTGCATAAAGAAAATAAAGAAATATTATCTCTAGTCGGATATTAATTTTTTGTTTAATTAACTCATTCTTCGTCGCATCGTAAATCATTGCACGATTTATTGGCAAAAGATTAAACTTTTATCAGAATTCTTATAAAATTTTTATAGAAACATTTATTAAAATTCACTTCATTAATAAAGTACCTTGAAAATTAAGAAAGACCGGAAAAAATGGGGTGTTTACGGCAATTACGCGGCTTTTATGCTATCAAATAGCTGTATTTATCAGTTGACACCCAAAAATCAATTCGACTGACATTCTGATTCAAAGAAAAATGTATCGCAACATCCGAATATGCCATGAACTCTTGGATTTTTATGCAGATTAAACATCTTTCGATACTCTATTCACTTCGATTATGTGAATATATCACAAGATCGGAGGTGGCTCTTCCCGCGAAGATACGCTGATTCGTATAGAAACCGGAAGATTATTTCGTGCAAGCAGCGCACACGCGAGCATTCACGATCGTTACGGAAATGATTTCATAATTTTGCGTGCAGCACATTGCGCCCGTGACTGAAAGTCCGGTCGAGAGCCTCGACATAGAATTGCGCAAATGGCACAAATGACCCGTCGACTTTTGCGATATACGGAAGGAAACCGGGTCGTCCGATCTTCTTCGTATTTCCCGTTTCGTTAAACGCAAAAAGGCAAAACAAACGTGAAACAGGAAGTGGCGCGGCCAAAGTCGCACGAGGGTTTTTCGAACAAAATAAGAACGAGGTGTTTCCGAGCCAGTCTATATCTGGAAAGAACACCGATCTCGATCAGTCTCGCATCAGAATCCGAGAATCTCGCGCAATGCTCGACTATCCTTGCTCGACCCGCATGCAGCTGCGGCGGCTTCCGCCGGTGCTTCTGGTCTCGATCGCGATCTTCCTGGCTGCGATCACCGAGGCTCAGGGACAATCCGGACCTGAAATAATCACCTACGGCGAAACCTGCCCCACGGGACAATCTCGAAATCTTCCATATCAGATTCAGGTATTTGTATCATATTGTATCGCGCTGATTATTTATCGATTTTGGGGACAAACCCCTGCGAGCAAGTTACTTTTATCTTGGTGCACCAAGTAACAATAACCTGACCCGAGCGAAGTGCCAAAAATCCAACGTACTCGCAGTAATTAAGTACTTGTTTCTACTTCAAGCATTTCTGAAGTAATTTGTCCAAGTATTTTTCGCAATAAAATTCGTTGCCTTCAACGCTATCTAGACTCTATAAAAAAGTGCAAAGTGATTTGCACATTGTTTCTTCATTATTAAAAAATGATCGATTCAACATTTTGTAATTCGTTGTTTTGGGATTTTTTTTTATCGATCGTTCACGTTTTTTTTCCATTGAAATGAAATCTATTGAGAAACGTTGTAAAGAATGTATTTCAAAACGGTAGAAAGATATTTTGTCGAAACAAAATAATAACGAAAAAGGGTGGCGCTTCTCGTTTGTATTATGGAATTGCGTGTCCCCAGAGATCACTTGAAGTTGTACTTGAAAAGTACTTTCATACTTCGCGTGCGTGTCTAGTGAGATTAGTCGTAACGACCAGAACTGGTCAGAAGCTACTTCGCTTGTTAGAGCCAGCTAGCTCCAACAGGTGAAGCATCGGCCTCGCTTGATCTCACGTTTCCCTTCAATAGAGAAACCAAGTACTTGTAGCTTTTGCCCAGCTCCGCCTCTGACTATTGCTCCGGTAGATGATGATCGCTATTCGCCTTCACACATACGTTAACCCTTTATGTCACATCGCCCATTCCTCACCCGACTGCGACCTAACAGATGGAGAATGAGGACTGCGTTGCCTAATACAAGGGGTAGTGGTGAGACCAAAGTGTCGTTTAAAAAATTGATTGATCGATGCAAAGTACGTTCATAGGTAACGCGTAACGCTAATAGGCAACAAGTCCACCAGAGTGTCAATCAATTAATGTTCTGATAAGATTTTTAAAAATTGTCCTTTCTGACCAGAAATGGTATTCGTAGTTTTGGTCACTGGCACTTCAGAAATCGGTAACTAAGAAAAACCTTTTTCATTGTTTCCTCGCGAGGGAAATTCTGCGTGATCACAACTTGACGTAAAGTATCATTTGTGTCTTGTCAGACACCTTTGACGATCTCGAAATCGTCGGAAGCTGCGTACATTGGATCGACGGGTGGGAATTTCCACGGCTACGGCAACAATCAGCCAAGCATGGAATTGCGTTCGTCGAACGCAGGTTTTCAGCTTCCGATCAGCGTCCAAGAGCCCTTCGTTCCCTATCGGTACTCGGAGGCTCAACAACGATCCGATTCTCTTCGAGGTAGAACGTACGGTGTAAAAATTCAACCTTCCGAACCTACCGCACCGCAACGCACGCCGTCTCTGGGCTTGTATGACCTCAACGTTCAACAGTCCGTTCCTGCAGCGAGACGTTATGAGATGCCCAGCGATCCTTCGTGAGTCTTTCCATGGCTTGGTTCTTTTCTTGATTATTTTCATCACGAGTTTATTATTAATTTTATTATGCATTTTTTGTGCTACTCTTCAAGGAGCCATTCGCAGGTGCCAATTCAACCGGTCCCTGTCGAAAAGCCACGCAACTACGACGGTTCTCCAAGCGTACCGACGAGACGCCTCACTGGACTGACGTCGAGGATCGACAAAATCCTGATTCCCGCATGCGATCTACCCAATCAGAACGGCAACTGCGGCAGTAATCCGTCCACCTGTGGATGCGCTAGTTAAAACCATAACTAAACGAAGCAAACAATTAATAATATTTTCAAAGTCCAATACGTTACAAAATATCCCTTTCAACCCATCCCGTTACGATGAGGTAGATCTCTTCTTAAAGTACCGTCGAGAATAAGCATTAAACTTTTCCGGAGTATTAACTTTGTTTTTTGTTCGAAAATAATTTATCGATAAACACCACTAGTGTGAAGAAATAAAAAAATCTATTTGACAATGACTTTTCAGTGTTAAGTTAATGGTCCTTGACAGAATGTCGACACTCGTTTCCGGTATAAAGAGAAACGAGCGAATGAACGCAAACCGAAGATAACGGCGATGAATCTGTGAGAAACACGGATGTAAATTTGCACGTGCGAGTGTTTGGATATTCGTATCGGAGGTTTATCGAGGTAAACAATCGAAATCGTTGATGATGATCCGATGGGACAGTGCGATTGCGTTGAGCGGTCACTCGATTGTTGTAGCTACGAGGCACGATCTTACGTGCCGAATTTAGACGCGACGAAGTGATGAGCCAGGTATATGAGGCCGATCTCGTCGTTGATGCTGACAGAGGCAACACCGGTGTCGCAATGAAAACATCGCATCGTCTCTTTTCGCCGTTAGTGGCGTTTTGTCTAGCCGCGGCTTGGCTCGGTTGTCAAGGAAATCCCGAGTCAACGGGAAACACAGACCTTCGAGACTCCCTCTGGAATGGCGAAGCGAGCCCTGTCCACGAAGTCCCTCGAGCTGCTCTGGTGCAAAGAGCGGCCGTCGAGGAACAAACTCCCGCAGAGCCTCACGATAAAACCCTCGAGTCCGGACCAGAAGCTCCAACAAAAGCTGCGGCGAAACAGGTAAATGAAAAGCTTCAATATCACTTTGATTACAACATCAAAATTCGAAAGATTTTCATCGAGTACTAAAAGATAAAAGAAAAATGTTTAATATGTTCTAGGCTTTTATAGAGAGTCCCGACCGATCTTTGGTAAAGCGAAATTATCTGAGCGGATATAATCCAGGATACGACTATAACGCTAGGTTAAAGATATCTCCGGCATCATCGAAAGCATTCTCTTCGGCATCTTCTTCGGCATTTTATTCACCGACCGGATCTTCATCGGTCGCAAGGCCGACGTCGCATGCCGCAATGCCACCCTTGAATGAGGAACAATCACTCATCGTCAGGGAACAAGTGGCCACGCATCTTGAGGAGATTCTCATCGAGCTCCAAAACTTGCGGCAGCACGCATCGACGGTATTCAAAAATCTTCAAAGCGAAATGTCGACGGGACCACAGAAAAACGATTACGAAGATGCCGTCGAAGAGAGCGAGTCAAACTACGAGGCTGCTCAGTTCGAGCTTGCCGAATTCCTGGAGAGAGGACCGAAACTCGTTCGGGTGTTGCTGAACGAGCCGGGTCACATGCTTACTATACCGGAAATTATTCGCTCTTCCGTCCCCAGGCAGGAAATCGCCGCTTCGACCAGTCGTCTGAAGAATTCCATAAACGAACTTGTCACCCTAGCAAACAGTTGGCTCTTGTCTAACAAAGGCTACATCCAGCCGGGACACGGTTATCCGAGAATGGATGAGCTACTGCAGAACTCGATGCCAAATGTGGAGCTCACAGGATTGGAAATCCTCGATAACGTGTCGCGACGCGAGGACGATGGAAATGACGCATCAGAGAGAAGCATTACCGGCACCGATCTCGTTCACGACGGGATCCTCTACAAGGTCCAGAAGTTCAATAATCTTCTCTCGTTCCTGCGCACCGTGCCAAGGTTCGTCAACGAGGTGTGCATCTCGACCAAGCAGGCGATCGCCAACGTCGCCGACGCGAAGATCCAAATGCTCCACGGTTCGACGCTTGTCGATGGCGCGGTTATTCCTCGGCCCATTAGACCGAGGGTATTGGTGTCTTCGAATCTCCCTTCCTCACCCAGTGATGTACCTAGCGCTTCTTCACCTGCATCACACGGCTCGACCAACGTTGTTATCATGCCTATCGTTCCCTGCGCATCCAGCGACTCATCGTCTGCATCTTCTTCATCACCTTCTTTGCCTTCAGCAACTTTAGAATCTTCAGCATCTTCAACATTAAACGTTTTGACCGACGTTCCTCACGCATCCACTGGCTCTTCAAGCTCTCAAGTGGTGGATTCTTTAGCCCACTCCCATTCGTCTTACGATTCATCATCGTCATCAAATAGTCATCATGAAACCAGAGAACGGGTTAAAGATCTAATTATTACTCCACACTTCTCTATCGGACAGCGTCTACCGCATTCAGAGGATTCACCTACGGACCACTCCAAATTATCAAACGGCTTGTTTAAACCGCGATTGATTGGACATTATCACGTAGAAATTCCGTCATTCGCCGTTGGAGATCCACCATCCGGCTCTCACGTTTCCTCCGGCAACATCATCTCGACTCCGCTGTTCACCATCCAGCGTCGACCATCGCACTCGTCAGATGATTCAGCTGAGAGACCGGATAGTTCGCCTGAGGTTCATCGACACCAAGCCGATCACCACAGTAAGCAGCATCACGAGCATGGCCGATTCCCATCCGGCGTTATCCCACTGGAACCTAACCATTATGCACCCGGCGACGATTTTACTGATGATTCCAAAGCTCCGACATTCGCTGACACTTTGACATCTGCCGATAGGTTGATGCGGTTAAGATTTATTGAATATCTACGCAGGCAATATGCCAAACACGGCCTTCAGCCTTTCATCATGTCTGCCGTTGGGTCTGAGGGTTCCGCACCTAGTGACTCTTCTCCTACAGATGACTTCGAATCACCGACGTCAGCTGACTCCGATGCCGCTTCGGCATCGCTCGATAGGTTGATGCGGTTAAGAGTGCTCGCATATATAGCCAAACCCTACGCAAAAATCGGCCGTCAGCCTATTATCATGTCTTCCGATGGATCTGAGGATTCCACACCAGACGGCTATCCCGGACTCTACAACGGTTACGATGAATCAACCTACGATAACTTCAAGGAAGCCGTATTCCCGGACGATGGTGATTCGACAATAAAATCGCCAGGTCATTCCGGACTCATAACAAATATCGTGTCCCACCTTCGGAACCATCACGACCATTTAAAAAATCATTTTGACAAAACTCCAACGGAACCTGAGAGTTCTCGACCTGGCGGTCATTCTTCTTCGGTTGATTCTGGAATTTACGAAAGTTACGACATCAACCTGGATGAAAATCAGTACTCTAACGATGACGATTCGATGGCTTCGTCTTCACCAAAATCTCCAGGTCATTCTGGACTCATACCACATGTTGTGTCCCACCTTCGGAACCATCACGACCATTTAAAAAATCATTTTGACAAAACTCCAACGGAACCTGAGAGTTCTCGGCCTGGCGGTCATTCTTCTTCGGTTGATTCTGAAATCTACGAAAGTCACGACGTCAACCTGGATGAAGATCAGTACTCTAACAATGACGATTCGATGGCTTCGTCTTCACCAAAATCTCCAGGTCATTCTGGACTCATACCACATATTGTGTCCCACCTTCGGAACCATCACGACCATCTAAAAAATCATTTTGACAAAACTCCAACGGAACCTGAGAATTCTCGACCTGGCGGTCATTCTTCTTCGGTTGATTCTGGAATCTACGAAAGTTACGACGTGAACCTGTATGAAGATCAGTACTCTAACGATGACGATTCGATGGCTTCGTCTGCACCAAAATCTCCAGGTCATTCTGGACTCATACCACATATTGTGTCCCACCTTCGGAACCATCACGACCATCTAAAAAATCATTTTGACAAAACTCCAACGGAACCTGAGAATTCTCGACCTGGCGGTCATTCTTCTTCGGTTGATTCTGGAATCTACGGAAGTTACGACGTGAACCTGTATGACGATCAGTACTCTAACAATGACGATTCGATGGCTTCGTCTTCACCAAAATCTCCAGGTCATTCTGGACTCATACCACAGATTGTGCCCCACCTTCGAACCTATCACCAAAATTTCAGAGATCATTTTGGAATGAGTGAAACAGGTTCTGAAAGTGTTAGACCTGGCGGCTATTCCAGTCCACATCATTCCGGACGTTACGACGGCTACGACGTGATCCTCAACGAAGAGCATTACCCGCGCATCCCCTACGGGATGCGTCCTAACGCTGGCTCGATTCCTCCGCCGTTATTGAAATTATCTTCTTACGGTAAAGTCATACCACTGGCTTTTCCGAGGGAATCCGTCCTCCAGGCACTCCGCACCGACAGCTTATCTCCCGGTGATACAGTCGTCGTCAAGCTGCAGAACGCCGCCTTTCTCGTCGGCAGTGTATACGACCGAGTCAGTCCGATCTTTTTCAGATTAGTTTCATCAACCGAACCGTTCTCCCAGTTCGCAACTCGCCTCGACGGCAGGACATGGAACATCGGTAGCCAAGACTTCCGTGATCCACACTGCAGACAAGTATTCGAAACGCTCTGCAGATGAGCTTGAATCACGAGAGACTACGTATACGATGACGAAACGTTGAGATACTCAAAGTTCGAGTGTGAGACGTGTACGAGAAAACGAAAAATCATTCATGGATAATAGCGTGGTACGATACATTTATTATTTATTTAAGTGAAAAAAAATTATTTATTACACAATAAAACGAGCATGCAAAATAAGCGTTATTTTTTGTCCGTCCACTAAAAATTGAACACCTTTTGTTACCGATTTTCCCGCTTGGCGGAAATGTCAGACCAGCGCATCGCCTTGAAATCTCGTTTATCCTCGAGAGAAAAAAAAACCCCTCGCGAGCGGCGTTAAAAAGAATTTCGTCGTAACGTCTATCGTGGCCTACACAATTGGAATTTTCTCCAAATGCGTAATGCGCATTTTACTTTGTCCATGGATTGACGGGTCAGTGAATATTATTGGACGGCTAAAAAAAAAAAAAGAATTCGCTGATGAAGCTTGACATCCTTAACCGTGTCTCGCTCCTACTCTTCGATCGAGAACCGACCGATTCGCCCATGCGCGACGCTTCTACATCGAGCATTAATGATTTGTCGGCAATCATATTCGAGCCCTCAAATAAACTCGACGGAGTTCGACTCTGCCTCGAAATAAATTTTCAAAAATAGTTCCGAACATGGGGTTCGCAAGATCTTTCGTTTTCTGTTGTCTGTTCCTGGCATACTCGATAATAATCACCGGACCGAGAACAGTTCGATGCCGGGACGTGAGGAGTTCCGAGGAATCTATCGAAATTCCCGTTCGACGACGGAACGACGGAAAAGGATCATCGCCGGTTCACAATAATCCCTCTCAGCACAGACCGATTTTGGAACTTGTCCTGGGAATTCTCGACACCTTTCACGCATCAACAAAGGCCGAGCTTAAAAGGGTGAAAACGAGACTGGAGAAGAACACCTTTATGGCGCTCCCCGAACAACCGACGAAGCCTTCGTGAAATTTATGAAAACGCGTATCAAGCAATTGTCATTGATGTTAAAAATTTTATTTCGGTCATCCATCATCAAACAGTATTCGATAAATAAATAAAAAATAATAATTTATTCTCATGAATGCGATTACCGATTCATTTTCCTGAACCCGTAGTACGATACATTATTCAAGAGCGTTCTCCTTAATTCATCCGTTTCCGTCACTGGCTTCGCATAAAAATACGTTTTTGAAAAAAATTTCAAAATTATTCTCTGTAACGTGACTACCGGTACGAAAAATTCCAGCGGAAAACTAAATTTTCGTAAATGACCGTGACACTTTTTTGTCGCGTGCGCGTACGTTTAGTCGAAAACCCACGATATTAAACCGGAGATGTGATTTTCCGTTACAACCTAACGCACTCGATAGCTCTTAGCTCCGTCGCGGCCGTGAACGAGATCGGGGATGTCGCGAACATAAATTTATCATGACAAGTGTCAGAATTATGCTTATTGTCACTCGCTCTATGCAACTGCGACGAACCTATGGATGAATGTTCGAGACTTGATAAAAATTAATGTATGCGGAAGACGTCAGCAAACTGCAATAATACTTTTATGCACTTTAACACTCATGGCCGTGAGCAAACTTAAAAGTTAAAAAAAATATATATATATAGTACAAATAAATAATGCGTTACGTATTATATATAAATATAAATATGTATGAATAATACGTAAGATTGAAATGCCGCGTTGCCTCATCCGTTATTTCTCCCACAACACCACAGTGTAAACTCATACATACGTCATACGTAGAAAAAAAAAAGTATAAAAAGAAGTATAGATAAAAAGACTTTCGACATTCGTACTCGTGCTTCGCCGATAGCGACTCTTCACGCATCAGAAATCTCACGATTCTTCATTCCGTCGGTTGCCATCGTTCAAGACGCTAAGCGAACCGGATATTTTCCTTTACCACGTCGATAAATCGAGGAAAGAAAATTCTCCAAAGCTACAAAATGTCACGCTGGTTCGTCGTTCCATTCGTGTTTGCCTGTCTCCTCGTCTTCGTTCAGGTAAATAATTCTCGAATTATCGTGGCTTAACAGCGCGTTCGATGGAGATTTTTAACATAACAACAGACTAAGATAATCCACGTGACGATCAAGCAAATTTATAAATTTTGTTCGGGACAATTTTGCATCTTAATATACGTCGCTATTTTTCGAGCAGAGCAAACGCCTCGACGGTTCGACGAATTTCGCTTATCTGGAGACGAAACTCCAGTTCATCGGTTCAAAGTTTAAGCAATCGTTGATCTCGGGTCCAATTTTTATTTATCACTGCCATATTTTGTATTCGATCGACTTTTTTTAACGTAAATCAATAGCGTATTTGTGATTTTATTCGTTGCATGTCCGAGCAAAAATGTAATATTCGACTATGATCTTTGCGTTCGAATTTTCAGGCCTTTCCCCAGGGTGCCGGACCGACCGCGGCGCCCGGAGCTGGCGATACAGCCGCTAAAATCGAATCGGCTTTGAACGAAGCTATGGCGTCTCTGCAACAGGGCCTCAAGAATATCATGGACGATCCTCAAATTACCAAGCTCGTTCAGGATGGCCAGAAGATGCTCCAGAATGCCGCTACTTCGATCCAAAACGAGGCTGCCAAGATGATGCCCCAGACCGGCGGAGCTTAAAATCTTTTTTTTACATTTGATCTTGAAATCGTCAATACTATCAAAAATTGTACCGACCTAAAATTTTATTGTAGATTTTTGAAGATCGTAGAAAAATACAATCGAAAGTACAGGCATAAGTCGACTAGGTCTGCCGTTTTTATTTTATCCACATCATCCAATTTCCTGCAATCCAATTTTCTCTGATAACTCGTTGCTTCGTCTTTGTGATGTAAATCGAAATTTAATATATTTCTTTCGACTTTGATAAATAAAAATCGCGTCCAGATTGTTCGAAAAATTCGAAAAATCACATTTAGAAAAAATTTCGGAATGCGTCTGTACGATTCGGAGGCGAAAAATTCAAACTGTGATAACTCGAGAATGCCACGACCGTTCAAGCTGAAATTTGGCACACAGCATATGTGGTCCAAAGGCAATATTTTCATAAATTGAAGCGAGTAATTTTCTATAAAGCCAGAGGGTATGGTAAAAAAAAAAAAAACAAAAAAAAATTGAGTCACCAAAACCTGCTAATGATATTTCATAAGCTCATGCACGTCCATCCGGTTTTAGTAAGAAGATATGTAATATCGGAAAAACGAGATACAAAATAATAATAATATTCATGATAAGATGCAGAATCGTGGTTTAAATGATGAAAGCATTTTTGAGAGGTATATATGAAAAAATTGATCTGACCACGGGTCAAGGTGTCTAATGCTGGTTCAATTCCGATAACGGAATGAGATAAGCCGCTCGAACTTCCAGAGTGTAACCTACCAGATACGGACAAACGTGCCGACGTTTTGTGAGTTTATTTTTCATCCTGACGAAACGACAGAATTTTCCTAAAGAAACCTTCGACCGACGAAACCGATCATAAAAAACATATCGATCGAGGGGTCAAGGAGTCAACGGAACAAAAAGATCAATTGAGTCGACAAAATGTGTGTTCACGAAAGCCAAAACGAACGTACCGTAAAATTATTATTGATCAAAAGAAATAATCGTGTAGCAATCACAACAATTATTTATTTTAGTCGATAAAAAATGTATTTTTTTTCATAGTGAAAAAAAAACTGTAATAACGTGGAGAATTTTCTATGCAGATGACGTCTCTATAGGTGGAATCATAATTCCATGAAGCACGACGAGAGTCCGATTCGTCGTATCGTATTGTGAGACCCATCGATAAATTCGACTTCTGGCTTGACCCAAACCCCGTTGACACAAGATTGGACGATGATTCCCCGACTTTCGATTACGATGTTTCTGCCCGGCTTAGAAACACAATAACGCCGACGCTTCAACGATCCTATCTCTGTGTGTTCTCCCATACAATCTTCAACGAAAATAATGTATTCGGCGTTCTACGGTATTTTTTTTACCATCACTTAAGTCAATAGAGCCGTCATTTTATTGTGTGTCACGAGGTCATTGAACTTTAGACGTCCTATGAAAATCTAGCAGATATCCGCATTCGTTCGTTTAGTTCTTCCTGAGTCGTTGAAGAAAGTGACGACAAACTGTAAAGCTCGGTAGCCGGAGCTGTGGTGAGATGCAAGATAGCTGGGCACTTTGCCCCCAGCATCACCGATAAGAATTGCCTATAAAAGGGAGTCATTTGGTCGAGAGTTTCATCAGTCTTTCTCTAAATCTACAACAGTCAAGAGACCCTGAAGGGTGTTTCGCAATTTTTTAATCGTGTATCAAGATGAAGAGTGCAACTGGAATCGTCTTGATTGCTATAGTGGCTTTAGCGGCCGCGCATCCCCGTCCACCCAATGTACCGAAAGCTCCGGCCAACGAGTTGACACCTACCCCACTTGCCGACATCATCGCCGACGCTCAGAATAACATCAACAATCTTGGCAAGCAAATTCAGGAGCAACTGAACCTTCCCGATCAGGAGACTGTCGTAAACACGATCAAAGCTCAGAGCACCACTCTTGTCAACAACGTCAACTCCTACATCACCCAAGTCTCCGAAGATGTAAGTTACTGCTTGATGGATCGATGAATTGATCGATTGATTGACTGATCGGTTGATCAATGGGTTAGTGGATCGATAGGTTGAAGAATCGATGAATCGATGGAATCCAACATCCGAAAGTGCAACGTTACTGCTGTGGTTGTTTTTTCTAGAACTTAAGCAAATGAAAGTATGTCCGTTTGCACGCACAGGCGATGAGAACTCTCGCAAGCACCTACCTAGAAGTTACGATACTTGATGGTATAAAATCTGACCTGGAACTACAGTAATTAAAAAAAATATATATCGTTACGGGTGCTGAAGTTGCTGGAGCCCGTTATTCGATTGATAATATATCATTAATTTAAATAAAATTAAAAGCAATTAATAAATCCAATTTATGTAGGAAATCAATAATAATTTTTTTTTAATCGATTATTTTGAATAGATCAAGGCTAAGAGCCCCGAGCTGGAGCGACTTTGGGGAGACATCAAAGGCAGGCTCAACCAGGTCGTCAGCGACATCAACGCCCAAATTCCGAACGCCTCCGAGCAGGCGGCCCAGCTGCAGGCTAAGTTCAACGAAGGCGTCAGCGTCCTCGTCAACGAGTCGGACAAAGCGGCTAAAGCGATCAGCCAAAATTCCGCGAAGGCTCAGGAGGACATCGCTAAATTCACAAAGCAAGCCGTCGAGATCGCCGTTCAAGCTACGACGAATTTGAACAACCAACTGCAGCAGGCCAGCGCCGCAGCGAACGCTCACTAAACGGTGGACTTTCGAAAATTACGTCATCAACGTCAGGGAAAAATCAGATCACGGAGATACAATTGCAGCGACCGGAAGCGCGAAATGTATACAGACATCGAAGTACACTCATGTCGAAAGCATACCAACATTACGATCGAAATAATGACTGTTAATATGCGAAAAGTTGCGAAACACCGCAGCAACTGTCGAGGCGTTTTGCAAGAAATAACGTCACCCGACAGCGATTACGAATGTTAGTCATTCAATTATCAATCGAGATCTGTTTCCGATCCTCTGACATGTATCAAATCCAACGATAATAAAATTGTTATTTAATTCGTATATTTATTTTATTCTCTTTCGAGTCAAAAAGAAAGAAATAAAGAAAAGCTTGCGAAACTGAAAAAAAAGACTTGCATTGGTTTATAAGGTGGCGGGACGAAAATTAAATTCTCCCATGCACCTGACAAAACGGACAGCGTTTGCCTAGCTCAATGGAGCGATAGACACGTTGAGTGAGATAACAAGTGAGATTCTATGTCGTTTGACTGATCAATGTTATCAATAAATTCACCGTAAACGGATACAACGATCTCATCGAAGAAAATTACACACGAACGTGTCGATGCAATGTTCACAAAAAAGATTTTTAAAACACTCGAGTCATTATATAATTTATTAGAAGAAAATTTAACTCTTTCACTGAATAAAACTACGTGGATAGGGGACACCAAAGAAAGTGGAGTAACTAAACAAATAACGATGCTTGAACGCTATTAAATACCTGCACTTATCGACCGACATCCAAAAATAAATTCGTCTGACATTCCAATTTCGTCTTCGATATTCCGTATTAAATGTATTAAAATCGACAATATAATTCCGTTTTAATTCGTGAATTATGCATTGAACTACACTTGGAAGTCGAGGAAATTTTAGGGCACCGGAAACGCGCAGTAAGGTAGAACAACGAACGTAGAAAAGGATTTTATTAGTCGTAGTAACAATGATTGCAATAACGATCAGTCATAGTTCTCGAAGGAGGAGAAGTGCGAGGAGTCTCTCGAGCGGAGATTCGATTTTTTTCCCATTCTCAAAGTCGGCCTGGACGGTTTTATGAAGTCCGGAAGCGGAAGAGACTGGTACGCGAAATTGGCACACTTCACGATCGCACCCATCGCCTTCGAGGCTAAATAACTCATGGGACTGTAAGATTGCTGTTGATTTTCGTATCTCGATGATGCGGTGGAAAGCGAATTCGGAGCTGCTTTAGCGCACTGTAGAGAAACACAATAATTGCAGCACAGAAACGAATACGATAAAATTTTTTTCAATATATTTTATTTTATGTTTTTTATAGTAAAAGTAATTTTACCGAATGAGTCGAAAAGACGAGTGCCAGTGAAAAGAGAAGTAACTTCGGAAACTGCATTTTCTCCGATCGTTGATCGAACAACTTTTCGACAATGTTGCGAATGAGAAAACGAGCGGTCGATTGTACGAGGCGCGGAGCCGTTAAACGTCGTTTCTCCGCGTCCCGAAAACGCTCCTTTGCGTAATTTGTTTTGTCAACGATGAAACAAACAATAAACTGTTGCTGTTCGATCGTTACCCTACATATAGGACAAACGTATTGCGGATGGAAAAACTCTGTTGATCTCAGTTTGAGACCGAAGGACGCTCGCCTGCGCGATTTCTGAACCGGATGCCTCGTTTTGGGATTTCCGACTCGAAAATCAACCTTTTCTTCGCATTAATATTTTTCAATCTTTTAATCGTACAAGCTGAAGCATTCAATACCGAAATACTCAGATATCATCTGCCGATGAGTCAGGTTCGATTTCAACTATTTTAATACCATAAGAAACAAAAATTAATTGTCGGAACTTATAAACGTATTCGTTGTCTTTTTTCTACCTAACGATATAAATTTAATTGAAAATACATGTGAAATTGAATTGCTTAATAATTCGTCGGAATGAACTGTAATTTTGATGAAATTGTTGAAAATTGCAGGTGAGAAAGAGAGATCGAACGATCGAGAGGAGAGCGAGCCGATGCTCGGAACTGTCGCGAAAAAGATCCGAGGACATAAAAATCCTGAAATCTCACATAAAGAGACTTTTGGCTTTCAGGAAAGAAATACGCGCGACCTGCGGCTCTCGAATATTTTGAATTTTCCCTGACAACTGCGACGAAACGTTGGCGAGTCAGCAGACTTGCAATTACCGCTCGTCGAGGTGAATTTCTGGCAATAAAGAAATTTAAAAAAAATCGACGTCAGCAAATATGTTCTTGCCTCAGGAAAATACGCTGTGAATCATTTTTTCGTCACGTCTGCGGCCGCAAGAGTCCAGTAAGCGGGTATGCAGTCCGCCACATAACTTTACCGTCGTCGTTCGGACACACTTTTTTTCCGCATTAATTAGAATTTTATCGCAGTAGATACAAAAATTACAACACAACATTTTTTTTTTAACATCTTTATCCCTACGATGACATCATCGTCGCGAATCTTGCTGATCTCCGTTTTTATGTTCACGGTATGTGTTATTTTCTTGGAAACTGTAGCTGTCAAAATTTTACTTTGAACATTTTTTTAATTATAAAGAAATTCGTGAACGGTAAAGACAAAGATTTACATCGGTCCATGCGGTTTATACTAAATAATTATTTTTTTCGTTCACGATACATCTGCAATTTATTTCCTCGTCAGAGTCTTTTACAATTTTTTTTTTTTCAGATCGCGACTTCGATCGCTACCGAAGAATTTGCAAAGGATTACAAGGAGATTCTCGAAAAGATATCGGCCCTTCTAACAGGCGCCCCGACAGCCGAAAAATCGAAACTTGACCTGACGGCCAGAAAATCTAAGATCGCTCGGCTAAAAAAGGAAGAGCCGCTTGAAAGAGCGGAGAAGATAAATCGTAATTTCGAAAAAATGATTCAATTGGTGAACGTACTTGGACAGGTCGACAGCTTTATCACGGACAGGGCGAGAAACGTGGTGAAAAAATTACACGCCGTATACGACATTGACAACGGCGATAAGACGAGACGAGGACGTTTGAATTTGTGAATATATCATTTTTTGAATGGAAGAACAAATAAAAATCGAAGGAAAAAATGATTATATGTATTGCAAAGTTCATAAGAAATTTTCGCGGTAGAAATTATTAATAACTATGGTCAACATTACGTCATTCAAGAATTTCCATTGCATAACTATTAAATTGTATATATTTATAAACATGTGAAACATTTAATTAATGCAATAGAATCGATCATGAATAACCATAATTAAATATCATCGACGAGTTTCAGGATTCCAATCGATGCCTGACTCGATTCTGTACATCAAAAATCTCGCGCAGCTTGTCTATGCACTCCGGTGAATTTTGCACAAACTGTATAATTATCAAACTTCTTCATTTCTTCCCGGAAATAATTTTTTTAATGCAAAATAAATAAGCTCTCGTAATTGTCTCTAGTATTTTTTTACACTCCAATTTCCATTATATTGTTAGAAAATTCCTATATTTATATATATCTATAAAATATTCAATCAAATGGACGATGAATGAATTACTATCGGAAAATTCTATGAATCAGTTTTAGGTTCTATCCAAGTCCTCAAGGAAGCATTGAAACAAAGAACAAAATCACATAACTTGTCCAGTCTACGCTGCTTAATTTCGTGTTGCACCTGCGTAATTGCTATATACTTATCGTTTAATGTCTTCCGAAAAATAGTTCACAAAGTGCGAAATAAAAATAGCTCTTGCAACACTCTTTACTTTATCGTTTTATTGACTGCGCTAAAATAACGACATTTTTTGCGTGCGATACAAGTATAAATAATCCTGTTACTGACCGAGGACAATTTTTTCACCTGAGTGCACGCTCATCAAAATTCAATTACTCCCTTGGGAAAAATAGCGCTCACTAATCCTTCTCGAAGCTCTATTATTCTCCGGTCAATAATGGTCATTGGCGATTATCACGATTTTACGACGCGAGAAATGTTGAACGATGTTGAAAAAAAAAAATCGTATGCGACAAGGGAGGAAATGCATTTTCACCTGATGTGAATTGTTGCCTCATCCCGGGAATGAAACTTCACATTCGCTGAAAATTCGCACTCTTTTCCCTTGTGGTAAAATGTATTATTAATCACCACTTCCTGTCTTCCAGAAAATAATCTACCGAATGTAAAATAAATGCCCACTCGTAATGGTCGGACGTAAGGTGGCTCGGATCATCCGATCAATAATCCGTAGGATGGATAATCGATGAATGGAACGGAATGGTCTAATGGATTCCCACAAATGCTTTGAGTCGTCTTACCGGGAATCGTAAGATTCAGGGATAATCACCGCACCTTCCTGGGAGTTTACCCTCATTAGTTTCTCTTAGTTCATCCCTTCGGATCGACTATATATACCCAGAGTAAACCATCGAGGCCATCAGTCGTCTTCGGTACCTTTGCACGGAAGGAACAGAATTTTTTCCCTCCTTGGCTCTAATTAACTTCGTTTATTCGCGGGTAAATCGGGCCGAAAAAAAAATCGTCCACGGTCATAGAAAAAAAATGGGAAGCTTCGTGAAATGGTTGAGTCTGGCACTGTTGCCACTCGTCCTGGCACAGGATTATTGTTCGGTTTGCAGCGACCACACCATGTGTGTCTTCAAGGTGAGCAGTCGAAAGATTTAAAGAGTATTTTAATAAAATTTTCACCGACGAATATTAATAATTAATATTGTTCTCGTTGATCAGAGCAAAAGCGCACTCTGCGGTGGAAACAGCGTGAGCGGTGTGTCCTCGTCGGAGGCCGCGCAGATCGTTAAGTTACACAACGATTATCGGTCGCGAATCGCTAACGGTCTGGAAAATCGTGGAAAATCGGGGCCTCAGCCTCCCGCTTCGAACATGCGAGCTTTCGCCTGGGACGAAAAATTGGCCGAGGTCGCTCAGAGATGGGCCGATCAGTGCACCTACCGACACGACCGCTGTCGCAATGATCGTAAGTTCCAACATTAATTTTCCATCGATTCAACGACTTACATTAAATTACACAAAGAAAAAAATTATGATTATTTTTTATCGTCGGTCGGTAAGGAAGAAAACTACTGTGCATAATGCCATTTTTTTATTTGCGCTTTTGCGAAGGCGTATTTAATTGGTTGTTTTGGTTTGGTCATCAGCTCGTTTCAAGGTCGGTCAGAACATGCTCTTCAGCTCGGGTCTACCGGCGATCAACTGGACACGAGCAATCTCGGCGTGGTACGACGAGGTCGAAGATTTCGACGGCCACCGCGTCGGCAACTTCCGGTCGGATCACCGCACAAGAAGTTACACTCAATTGGCCTGGGCGACTACGACTCTGGTCGGCTGTGCCCGAACTGCTTTCCGTTCGGATCGCAAAGCGGAAGAGCACGTTCCTCGAGAATTCGTCCTCTCGGCTTTGCCCTCGGGACCGGAAGCGGAGGGCGCAGGCCAAAACGGCAACCTGAGAGTGAAGAAACAATACCATCTCGGATTTTTCGGTGGCGCGAGTTTCGACCCTGCGGGCTCACAGGGCGCTATCACCGGCTCTTCCGGTGACGTAAGAAATACTTATTTTGTTCATCTTATACTTGTTTCTCAGATACAGACGTCAGCGAATCTGGTAGCAATTTTTATATAAGGCGACGAACGGTTTGATTAATTTTTTGTTGGCATTTGTTTGTCAGTTTGTGTCATCGTCTGGAGCCAACAGGCCATCGAGGCCACCCCCGGAGAATTTACCTACCGACGGATTCAACGGAAATTATGGCAACATTCCGAATTTTCCTGCGGCCGGAAATCGTCCAATTTATCCTTCGGCCGGAAATCGTCCAATTTTCCCTGTGACCGGAAATCGTCCAATTTTCCCTGTGACCGGAAATCGTCCAATTTTCCCCGTGGCCGGAAGTCTTCCGAATTATCCGAGTTATCCGGACTATTCGGAATCGTCCTACGAGGATAACGACGCGGCATCCTACTCAAGCCAATATTATTATCCCGGAACTTACTACCAGTTGTATCCTACACACCACCGAGACAGTGGCCAGTACTCGCTCTATGCATCCGCAGGTACTTCATTTATCTTCTAACCCTTCGGTTGATTCTCAATATGTCCGGAAAATTTCGGGAATATAAAAGATTTCAAGCAAATCTGTTATGTCGAAATAATGTTAAAACACGAAAAGGATATTCAACATTAATGATTTTCTTTTTCTTCTACCTACTAACGCTGCAGGTCTCAGGCCATACTTTGCCAGCTACGCGAAAACTAACGGGTTCGCGACTAGACTAGCAGCTCTCGGTCTCTTCAACGGTGAGGCCGATAAAAATTTCCCTCTACAACAGACCAGGATGAAGCTCAAACGGTCGAACATGGCGACTTCCGCCGGCGAGAAAAAGACGAGAATCAGCAGAAGAACCTCTACGGATGGGATTGAAACGTCCATCGATTTTGACGAGTCATCTCCGACTGATCAGATACTCATTTGCAATTACGGACCAGCGGGCAACGAGGAGGATCAACCGATCTACATTGAGGGCGAGGCGTGCTCGAAATGTCCACTCGGTACGACTTGCCAGAATGGACTTTGCGCCACTGTTTGAATGCTCTATTGTGATCGTCACCAAATATAATATTACATGTATTGTACAAAGTTGTTTCTTTCCTTCGACCAATTTACAAAAATAGAGGAACCTCTCCTAAAAATTCTCCAGGCCTTGACTAGTCTCAGTTCTCCCAGGAAACCCGTTCTCAGACCCTTAAAACTATTCGACTATTATACTATTCCAGTCGAATTCTCGGCTAGTTCGGAACAATAACGCGGTGCATAAAATCGCTATGCGTTATCGTGAAAAAAGAAAAAAAACCAACAACACGTCATTCGACCGGAAATACGTCACTTGTCGCTCGAGCATTTCATTCTCCGACCAGAAAAAATGTCACAACGAAAGCACATCACTTCCGGTGGAGAAATGGGATTTCCAGACCGTAAATTAAGTATTTCCGGTATGACGTCATTTCTCGTTAAATAATGAGGTTTAAAAGCTGTAAATCACGTATTTCCGAATATGACGTCACTTTCGGTTGTAATGTGAATTTCTTTTTTTTTTATCAAACCGGAAGTTACTGTTTCCTTGAGTATCCGGTAATCTCCGCGTCCGGTTTCAATTTTTGATATTACATAACTTGCCGTCGTGTGAAGAATAAAAGCGTTTCGACACCGAATGCTCGTATCGAGAGTACGCTCGTCGAAATCTTATCGAACCATTAATCGGTCGATGATCGATACGCATTTTTTGTAAAGACACTTTAGAACCTCGATCAATCGCAGCCGTTGTGAATGGTCTACTTCGGATAAATAAAGTCGTTGATTTTTAATTGCCGAGCGCGGTTACGGGATTTTGAGGAGCGAAATCTTAGCGTCGATACGGGGAGAAATAAGTGTGTGACGCGATTTAATAGAATTCGGTGTCGAAATTCGTCTTTGCCGAAAGCCGTCCGAATCTGCTACGGTGGACGAAGCTACACGGGAAAAGCACTGCGCGAGCGCATTCAGACCGGAAGAGGATAAGCGCGATTGCCGCTTCAACACCGTTGGTAACGGATGCGACTTCCGCTGCGGCGAGCAACAATGCGCAATATTCCGCCCCAATGTCCGGACAATCGAGCCTTCGGGTGAACCGAGTAAGTATTCGGATAATTTTATTATTTTCACGATATTATGATCATACGCTTTTCACTCTGGTGAAATTATTCGTCACAGTTGCGTCCGTGTTCCAAGATTTTCCATTGATTTTCTCTGTCGCGGGTCAATCGTCGATGCTATTTTTTTCCGGCCGATTCCCAGCAGAGTCTATCGAAGAATTTTAAATTATTTACATAAAATCTGTAGTTTCTAGTTTAAGACGCCGTGTCGCCACAATATTGTCACAAATGTCCACACTAAGATTGTTAATGACACGGGAAATAGGAGGGCAGATTTGTACATTAAAAACTGAACAAACGAATTTGTTAGTGGTTTATCGAAATTATTTTTTACTGCGTATAAACAGCATAGGCTTTGATCGAAAATGGAATCGAAGCATGATCAATTGTAATTTTTAAAAATAGTTGTTACTATAAAAAGTTGCAAAAAGTTTTTGATAGAGCATACTTTTGGCGTAGTAAGTCATAAAAAAATTCGCTAGGAATGACGAGACATTGCATTAAAGCGTATTTCTTTCGTTCGGTTCTCATCATTAGTGTATATATTGCTTCAGGAGTAACTGATGGCAAAAGCATTTTACAAAATAGTCGAGAAATTAATAAATTTTTTGTTGCATTACGTGCAACACATTTACTTTACCTTCTTCTGTTCAGAAGCAGGAGACTCCACTTACTTTCGTTGAGAGGCTTTCGTGTACAAGTAGAAAATTCGCGACGTTGAAAATACATTCTTACCATTCATCGTCTCAAAGCTGAAATTCTATTCGCACCAAAGAGCCCCGTCGACTTATTTTTCCCTCTCATCGAGCGCATAGCCCCGTCCTTCCATTGGCTGGAACGCATCCGTTCGTGTTTACAAGTGGGACGACAGCGCAAAGGTTTCCCTCGCTCTGTTCCTCTCGCCGCAACGAGCTGTCGCTCGTCTGACTCAACTTGCATCGTTGAATTGGTTCAATTGTCTCGGCAATAAATTCACGTGAGTAAACACAAAAGGCTCACGAGACAAAATGAATACCGTGCAATTTTCAGGATATTCTTAACAGAACCAACAAAAATACACTTTCGAGCGCGAGCTTTTAATTCCCGACTTTTTCGTGCATCGGTTCGTAGAATCGCACGTACACTGAGCGCAACGCGCCTTTCCGACAAAGTTATCCTTCTCTCTGAAATCTCGTCGCTCTCACTGGCCGACCGTTGGTTCGCGTCTGCGATTGGTCGTTTACCAGGTGGCGAACGGATCGGACAGTCACCGGGATCGGGCCGATCGGGCGACTTGTGCTGAGTTTACCTCCAACAAATTCCGTTCACCACATGTTGATTAATCGAACGAATTTCGACAACATTGGCGAGGAATCGGCGTGCGTTAGTTGCGTTACGCGAGTGCAAAGATCCCGCGGGCCCAGCGACAAGCGCGGAAACACAACGACTTTCCCCGTGAGAGAGTGCGAAGGGTAGAGTTTCTACAAACCCCCCCCCCCTCTCAACCCCCCCTGCCCCTCGAGTTACGTCACACGACACGAAGTTCTCGTGTACGCGAGAGAGTCCGTACGACTCTCGTCCGTTGCATCCAATCTCTCGGGCTTTTACCCGAGAAATCAAACTTCTTTTTTATTTTTCCTCGTCGCGACCAAAAATCATCGTTGCAACAGTCAACAATCGATATTATAGTTTGTCCGCCGCGCGGAAGTCGAAATCAACTCTCTCGCGGACCAAGTGTGTGCTCGATAAAACTCGGCGCGACCCTTGTCAGTCATAACCTAAAAGGGCTGGTTGATGTTGCAAAATTGTTCGGCTCTCACAACGAGAACCAAATCCCCTCGTCAACCTTTGGCGTAAAGTTGCCGCATTCCACATTTTCTCGTTACACGTATCGTATCGTCGCCCGCGAAATTCGAATTACTCCACCGACGTCGAGATTTTCTAACTGATATCGCTGTTTTTTTGGGTTTCTTTTTTTCCCTAAAAAAAAGCTTTGCTGAATGCATTAGTGAATTCCCTTACGATTACCGTCTAGACATACGTAAAGAGAGAAAAACATATATATATATACTTGAAAGTAATTTTTTCTTTTTTGCAACAAGGAGTAACCGGTAAATTAGCCAAAATTCCAGTCCCCGCTAACAAACGAGAAGGCGGTTACAGACAAGGCGATAAGTATCCGCGAACCGACGAAGAAACCTCGTCGACTAGCAGGATGAATAGCAAGAGGAAGAATCGTTCCAATCCTACTAGGTGAGTGTGTTATCTTTCTTGTTTACTTTCGTCATGGTCCGAGACTCGCAAGCCTCGTCCGCTTCAATACCTAATTTTACTTGATAGAAAAGTTCTTTGATGTACTCATCGCTGCATGTACAATGTGCAAAAAGTTTGAACGAAAAACTCTTTGATTTGGATACATGATTGGAAAAAAAAATTTGTCTTTTACATTTTTATATACGAAGTTTTTCACTTGGTGTTGAAACGCAATCAGGGTACCACTAGATTAATGCGAATACAAAAAAAACAACAAGATCATGACGTTCCATAAAAATATCTGTTAACTCATTTCCCAAGGTTTTATTTTATTTATGATTTAGTAATAAAGTACAAAGTATTCGCAAACATTTGTATTGTCTGTAAAAGTTTTTTGATGAGATTACGAATATAGCACAAATGTTTTTAATGTTTGAAAAACCTTGATACAAATAGCACAGGCATGATAGAGTACTTTCTGTAAGTTTTTTACTTCGTTTATACATGTTCCTGTTTCCGATGATTTTATTTCGTTTATCCGAGAAACACATCAATGTCTCTCATGCTCCTATATATAATTTGTTTCCACATTGTATTTACACGATTCGTTTGTGATTATGATTCTAAGGACTTTTAGCATCGAATTATGGTTGTATGATTTGATTTTTTAAACTATTCTCAGAAAAGAAAAATATAAATGTCGTTATACGGGACACGTTGATTTTAAAAATTTGTTAAGGAGCACTCCCATAATAAAATAACAAATAAGACTTTAAACTGTTTGTATATTTTCAGATCCCCGCGGGCTCGGGGACCCCAAGAAAGAAGCGTGGTCGCAGAAGGGATTTATAACAACGCTCATTTTATGCATGCTATTACCAGCCATGTTGGCAACGTAGTTCAGGTAAAGTGAAAAATGCATTTAGCATGCTTGCGTCCTTATTTCCCCACCTGGATATACAGTAACGACATTCACATAATTTTTTTTTTTGTTTTTCCGTCTCCAGATTCAAACTCAGAACGGCTCGTTGTACGAGGGTATATTCAGAACGTTCTCGAGCCAGTTCGACGTTGTGCTGGAAATGGCGCATCGCGTCGACGGCACAGGAAAGATAACGGTTGAGAGCGTAGTCGAAAAATTGATATTCAAACCACAAGATATAATAACGATGTCGGCGAAAGACGTCGATTTGGATTACGCGATAAAGGACACTTTCCAGACGGACACAGCGATCAGCAAGTTCAACGGGGTCGTTGGCGAGAAGCAGCTCGAACCGTGGGTCGACTCTATCGCTATGAACGGCGATGAGCTTACCCTCGACGGAGCATCCGTGAGTCACATGAATATTAGAGAAACATAATTACGCCAATGCCAACACGAAAACAGAGCCCTGTACTCTGCGTTGAATAAAAAAGAAGCGTTTTTTCTAACGCCGATCAATTGATTTTTGTCACAAAAAAACAATGAAACTATCGACTCGAAACGTCGATGGGATATACGCATGATTATTTTTGTAGCCTAACCGCAGTTTCATATTTATTTATTCATTTGTTTATTTTGTTTAATTTTTCGAACAGAATGGATGGGACGTTATCGAAATGTTCCGTACGAACGAGCAAATGTTTGGCGTAACGTCGACCTTTGATCCTCAGCTCGGTGATTACACGCTGCAGCTGCAGCGCAAGGACACCAAGGATTACAAAGATCAGGAGCAAAAAGCAGCGGAGATAGCTAACGAGATTGAATCACAGCCGAACCACAAAGCTCGACTGGAACTCGAGAACGGCGATGAGGAGGAGAGATTCGCGGCAGTGGTAATTATTGGCCTTCGAATAACGATGAATCACTCTCTTTGAACGAGCAAATGAATAGACGCAAAATCGATGCATCCAAAGACGTAATAAAGCGTCCCACGTGCGGGATAATCAAACTTCTTATTACGTCAATAAATACAGATGACGCCAACTTAAGAGAACAAATATACATATATTAATAAAAAAAATTGCATTCCCTGTCAAAGGTACGACCCCACGAGGGTAAATATCTGCCGCCGGCCAAGAGAAGAGATACAAACGTAGGGAAATTGACGCGTTCGACACCGCCGCCACCATCGCCAGGTCCGGCGACCGGTAAAAATGTCTTCAATCAGCCGCCACCTCCGATTAACGTCAATCCACAGACAAGCACCGTTCCAGTCGGTGGTCCGCCGGTTCATCCACCCGTTCAGCATCCGGGCACGCTCGGCATGGGGATGCCGCCGAGCGGTGTCGTGGTGGCCTACAATACACCGCCCCCTTTTGTGCCACCACCTACGACGCAGCCTCCTCCCGGTACGGTTATCCCCGGTGAGCCTCAGTCTCGTTTCAAGACACACTTTTCCCTACTATCATGTCCAGCGGTTCTTCCTTCGAAGCCTGAAACTTGAATTTGTTACTTCCTCGCTGATTTACTCGAAATAATTAATTTTTTATTTCCTCGCAAGATTGAATTTTTTTTTAAGTAGAAAACTTTATCTTAAGTTCACTTACATACATGTGCACATTTGTGCAAAGTGAGTAGTTCATTTTGCTGAACCGATTCCAGCATGAGGGAAACCAGATTCCGGAGTGATTTTATTTCGTATTTCGCGCGCAATATGTATATTTTCTTTTTTTGTGAATACCCCAATGTAATCTAGAGATGTCTCGAAAATTGTCATCGAATGTCCTTGAATTTAATACGGACATTTTACTGAATACAGGTTGTTCGTAAAAAAAATAATATATGTATATAAATATATTTTATTAGTTCCCACTTAATTTTCAGTGATGTCGCAAGTGCAGTCCCAGGGTCAGCAGATCCCCGTTGCTCTACCGCAAGCGCCCTTTGTCCCGCCGCAGCAACAGTCCCAGCAACAGCCACCGCCTTCGAACAAGTCAAATTTGGAGAAGCGGGAGCGTCCCGGGAGGCAGCAAGTTTATCAGGCGGACAAAGCTCCACCGGCACCCTTCCCTCAAGCAAATGTCGGTGCGTCGCATCAGCAACAGCAGCCCCATGCGCCGCACGCTCCGCTACAACAACAGAACTCCGTCGACGGACAGCGCTGCGAAATTTTGACTCCGAAGGCGGATCACAGAAAGATTCCGGCGCCAAGAGGCCGAGACGATCAGCACTCTGAGCTGAGACAATTCTCGTCGGACTTCAAATTGGCCGATTCACCGACGGTGCAGGAGTCTGTCCCGCATTCTCGCAAGCAGCAGCAGCAGCAACAACAGCAGCAGCAGCAGCAGCAGCAGCAGCAGCAGCAGCAGCAGCAGCAGCAGCAGCAGCAGCAGCAGCAGCAGCAGCAGCAGCAGCAGCAGCAGCAGCAGCAGCAGCAGCAGCAGCAGCAACAACAACAGCAACAACAACAGCAACAACAGCAACAACAGCAGCAGCCTCAGCAACATCATCAAGAGTCACAGCCTGTACCGCAAATTCCTCAGTCTCATCACCAACAGGTTCATCAGCATCCATCACCGCCTCAGCAGCAGCAGCAACAGCAAACGCAGCATCAGACCCCGCATCAGCAACAACACCAACAGGTTCAGGAAGAAGCACCGTTAACGAGTAAGCCACCCCCGGGACCGGTTCCACTGAGAACTTCGAGCCCTCCGCAACAGATGCAGCAACAGCAGACGACACAGCCGATGCAACAAACAGCGGTGGAGCCAGCTGTTGAGAAAATCACCACTGCCTTCAAGAAGTCTACTCTGAATCCGAATGCAAAAGAATTCAATCCGAACGCTAAACCTTTCACTCCGGTGAGAGAATTATATATTTTTTTTGTAAATCTAATTTCTGGATTTTTTTCCACAAATCGCCTGAAGCCAATCACTGTTTTTGCTAATCCTCGGCCATCAATCGGGTTGTCACGCTGTACATTAGTCCAGTGAGTGCCAGATATTGAAATAATTTATAACACTTGTTTCGCACTGGTGTAGTGGACGATTATTTGTATTACAGCAGATTATCCGGAAAAACATTAATTGCAATATATTTGCTAGGATATTAACTGGTTTGTACTAGTTTACGAAGCGGTACACGTGTCATGGGTTTTTTTCTTTTGAATAATCCGTAATTTCTAGTCAATTTCAATGTTTTTGCACTCATTCTCTCCCTCAAACGATATTTTATGAAAACACCCTCTACATATTCAACATCTCGTTGTCTCAGACATGTATTCGTTCATCTTCCAAGAAAGAGAAATTATGATACATAAAAATTGAGAGTACTTGACGGATATTCTTTGAAAAAAACTCAACGAACATGGATCGTTTCGAAAATTAGCGGAAATCAGTTAATATTTTTGCAAATCCGTTGCAATAAATGTTTTTCTCGATTAGACATCTGCTGTAATACAAATAACTTTCCACTTTAATCAATAGATGCATAATAGTGTGTATAAATGACTTAAAAATGTGGCACTCATTATAGTAATGCGAAGCGCTCTAATCCTCCTTAATGTCTTAGTAAGTCTAATATTTTGCGCGAAACTATCAATAATTTTATAGATTCTTGAACATTTATGTTTACTCTATTGTGTGTTTATCCAAGCGTTCGCCGAGCACTCCGACACCGAGCAGGCCTCATACACCCCAGACACCGCAATACTCGAGCGCGGCTATGCCGGCAACGGTTGTAATGCCAGCTTACGTAATGACCAGTCAGCCACCCGGTGCGTTCACACAACCCCAAGGCCAACCCGTGGCCAGGTTCCGGAAGGGTCAGTATCATCTAGGTATCGTAGCAATCCACCGATCGTTCTTCAAATTTTATTATCATATAGCTAATTCGAAACACACAGAGACCAGACACAGTTACACAGTAAAAATAAATTATTTGAATTTGGATTTGAAATTTGCCTGTATTACTTACAGCAATTGAACGGTAATGAACTTCTTTGCAAAATTTAAATACCACATATTAGAATTAAAAATTTTGTCTAAAATTTACAAGAAATTTTATAAAAAATCAAAAATTTCACTGTAAAATTGCAACATACATATCGCTTGAACTTTTGCAAGTGCATAGATGGAAGCTTCTAATACAGTTCGCTAATTTGCAGAGCAATTGTTTAACAATGTACCACAATTACACACTGCTGATTCAATTGTAAATCCATTGTTGTCGCCAAGACGGTTGTCCGACAATCATTTCATTAGCGTTTAGACTAATTTATCGGTTGTTGCAAAGCTTGTTTCGAGGATTTCATTGATGAAACTTAATGATGATAATATTAAAGATTACTTTCTCTTGGGCTCTTCCACCCTATTCCCGCATACCACGTACATTTTTCCCAATGAGCGCCGCCCGCTTGTAAAGCTCGAACATCACTCGGTATAAAACTATATGGTAACAAACAGGAGTGGAATATTGAACGAATAATTTCCTCTGCACAGACATAACCGACTACGATGTTGCTTATTCAAAAAACTGACTTTTAATTTGAAGTAATATAATTTTGACATGATATTTTTCAATTAAAAACCCGATTCGTTGATGCAAGGTAGAATTTGTCATAGTCGGAGCAGAACCGCGTTCTGGAACGCAGTTCTGCTCGGCCAATTCGAAAAACATTCGTCACGTATCCACACGTACACGTAATTCTGCATTAACTACGTGCCTGAAACATGCGAACCCTTTTCACCGTCTCTACCCACGCACACTTGATTTTTATTTATTTTTTTCGCGTTTTCAATGGACCACTGCATATTGTATCCGCTCGCGATTGTTCCAGTGCCAATGATGCAGCACCGCGGTCCAGACATAGCTTCACAGATGCAGGTCGCAGCGGCAACGGGCCAGCCACTGTTGGCGCCCGCACCGCTGCATCCGCCGTTCCAGGTGCCTTATCCGGGTCAGCCGGCTTATCAGCCAATGGTGCGAATGGTACAGGCGCCACCTCCGCCGCCTCACATGGCCTCGCCCTATCATCATCATCACGAGTCACCGGGTCCCCAGAATCCCGGTATACAATACATGGGACCGCACGGACATCCGCACCCTCACGTCGGCCAGCAACAGCCGAGTCAGGCCCAGTCGCCTGCGAATCAAAATCAACAGCACACACCGGGGGCTTACAATCCACCTGGCACACCCCAACCCTCCTATCCACCACCGCCTCCCCAGGGACACGCGCCTAGCTATCCGATAATGTGCCCAATAATTCCTCCTCACATACCGATGCCGCCGCAACACATGCCGTATCTGCCCTCTCAACCGCCTCCTGGTGCTCAGCAGACCATTATTCTACCCCACAATCAGTAGCCACGACGACGACCGAGACGAGAGGATTGTTAGTATTTTTGACCGCAAAGACGTAAACTAAAAAAAAAACAATCGCGGCACGCGCGACAGGCGTTCGATTTTTGATAACGTGAGAGAGACGAGAGAGAAACTGGGAGAAACATTATTCGAATGATTGCGATCTTTTCGATATTCGAAGATCTGTAGAGTGTGATCATTGCACAGTAGCCTTGGTTCGAAGTTGAGAAGCGCGTAAGTGGGAAGACAAAAACAAGCCGATCGAATCCCGAACTGCAGCGAAGATGCTGATTCGCGCGCTATTTTTTTTTTCTTTTTTTTTTACGTCGATAAATATAACTTCATGTACTATTTGTCGATAAGCCGATCGCTGCAACAGCTGTTTTCGGAATAATTTGGTCCTCCCAGACGGCGCGAGTCGGCAGAGTGGAGTAGGAGAAGAAACCCATGTATAACGTTACCCACGAGGCAGTCAATCATGTACCGTATATTATATGTTTCTCACGGAGTACCGAAGGCCTGGGTGACGGAAAAAAATCGATTAATCGAGTTTCTTTTCTTTTTTCTTCTACTCGCAGACTTTCAAAAATCTCTCGTTTTTGTCATTTGTCGCTTCGGCGATCTTCCGAAGTGCTTCGGCTCCCGACTACGCTCAGCTACGTAAAATCGCTCATTCTCTGTCGGACAGCTAAATTTAATGATCTTTTTTTTCGTCCAGAAAAAATTCGCTTTAAAAAAGTCCGCAGCAGATGATGATATCTCTACAGCCGATTCCGTTACTCTCGCGTTACAAAAACACAAAAGAACTTGACTTTTTACATCGCCGAATAACACGCGAAAATCCGCCCCACGATGGGTACGCAACCAGGGGCCCCGTCCGTCCTTTCCTCGGACTCTGAACAACCGTCAAACCATGTTTTTTTTAATTCTTTTTTTTCCAAATTCTCCATAACTCTTTATATTTATATACATATTGTATTCTACGTTTCATCACAATACGACAACTTCTTCCCCCCTGCATGCATCTATCATCCTGTAATGTAATTTTTTTCCTTTCACACAACCTATCCCCCTCCCCCCTTCACTCCCTTTACCTTACCCGAGCTGACACAATTCACAGCGTAGACAAAATATTATTTTCTCGTCGGCAACGTCCAGACGTTACGAGAGATACATAAATTTGAGCGACTCGCGTGATAACCGTTGAATTTTTATGTACGCGTCGTAGATTTACGCAAATATTTTTTACGATTCTGTTGCCGTTGAGCAAAACGCCTCGATGCCCAAAGAATTTCGCGAGTTCTTCGCGACCGCAATATCGAGGGGAAAAAAGGAGAAAAACACAAGTAAAGAACCGTCAGCGTTCTTCGTCGGGAGAGCGGCGAAGTCGCGGCCGATTGTTCGTCGACCGGAAAGAATTACGGAGCGAACCTTCAAGAAGGAAGCGAGTCGATGATCGGTTCACGCGCTGAAGGGTCGTCGAAACATTTGTGTAACGGGAGGAACGGGACGGAGAGAGCGGGCTAACGAGAACACAACGTTGAATGTTACACGATATTGTATAAAACATCGCGCAGGCCCGAAATTTAAATCTCTTTCGCGAGAAAGAAATTCAAAATAAATAAAAAATGCAAATTTTTTTTAAATAAGCGAAAAAAAAAGGAAAACAAAAACATTCGTGGATAAAGGAGCGAAAGACCAACGTATCCAAATAACGAAGTGCGTCTCAGTCGTCGTTCGTCACTATTATATTTTATTCTTTTTTTTGCGTTAATTATCTTCCCGATCGTCCCTCGGGAGGAGGAAGCAGGAAAGAAGTGACGGGAAAAGCACGATGAGATAGTTAAAAGAAAAATGCCCTAATGGATTTTTTACTCGACGGGGTCGTCGAGTCGCAATGTTGCGAAAACGAAAACAAGAAATGAAAAAAAAAAAATCGAAAAACGGAGAAAAAAAATGTAGAACGTGATGACGCGCGTACACGCGGAGCGTCCGATAGCTCGTGGCTCTGCAGTTTGTTGATATTAAGATTTTTTTTTTTGTTATGAGATGCCGAAGCGAAAGGATCGTGGGATCGACGGTCTCTCGAATGAAGGGGGATAATCGTCGGTCCTCGACGAACACAGAAAGCTCGAACGATATAACACGCGAGGAAACGAATCGATTTTTTTGCGTGCCGGAGTTTGCGACGAACCGCTTACGAAAAGGAGAAAAAAAAATGTGTCGATCGCTCCGATCAGTTTACCAAAGTCGCTATTCCAAATGATATGGCATCACTAATAAAATGCACAGGGACTCGAGTTTTTTTCCGAGATGTCGTTTGTTTGTTTTAGTTATCTGTCGGAGAGAGATGTACGGTCAAGATTCGCGCCAGACTCTTAGCGAGGGATTTATATTGTTCGAAAAAAAAATTATATATATATACATGCGAGAGACATGTAAAGAGTCGGTGCGACAGAGATACGGAAGATCTTCGCCGTTGGTCGAATGATCCAGGCAGGTTCCGATGCAGAGTCACGGAAATCATCGTGTGTTTACGATTATGAAGACGAAGATGATGAAGAAGAAAACGAAGAGAGTTTTCGACGTCTACGGCCTTAGACCTAGTCGTGTAAATAGGACGACGGAACGAACCAGTTCATGGTTAATGATTTTTCCTCTGGATGAGATTGTTCGCTGCGTGGCATCGTTAGACACAAATTTTATATCGAAGATTAAAAAAAAAAGAATCATCAAAATAAAATGAATAAGTTAAACGAGAACGATATCTTCTTGCATTCATTCATTCTATACACTCATCGGAAACATTAAGTTTAGATTTTAAAACCCAAAAGCAGTGGGTAAAATTTCCAAAAAATAGGTAAGATCGATTGATAGATCGAATGATGTATTTCCAGTACAACGTGTCGTCACTACGAATAATGTACATCGTCCCCATAACCGGAGTCTACGTGAATTTCTACTTGGAATCATTTCTCGACGTGAAATCGTAGTCCTTCCACGAGGCCGCGAACTCCAAGACCTTCTTTCTTTGCTGATCGAAGTTCTCGCGTCTCGGCTTACGCCATAGACTGTGATCGACGTCGAGGATGCCGCCAATAATTTCTTGAGCGAAGTTACGAGGAAATAACTTCTCGTCCTCTATAACGTGAGCAAAACCTCCATGGTTGCCAAAGTTCACCGCGAAATAGGGGAGACCTTTCGGTATCGCGCCACGAACATCCTTGCCGGTTAGATCGACGACTTTTTTATTTGTCGACCACTCGGTCTCGCATTCCAAAAGAGCTTTCTGTAACGAAAAAACTTGTCAATAACGTTACATTGAATGCGAATTCCCGTTAAAAGAATTATTTGTTTCTTGCCTTGAAATATATCGGCGCCATGCTGCCGACCTCATCGGGTAGCGGTACGCACTCCAATTGCATGTGAGGATATCTGTGTTGGCCAACAGATAGTTCGAAGAAGACTGGAAACTCGTTTCTGTCCATAAACATCTTCGTTATTGCTTTCTTGAAATTCTGCAATCACAAAAAAAAATGATACACTGTAAGAATTTTTCATAAAAACTGCGATAAAACTTCGCACAAAGTGCGATCATCTTTTTCTATCATGTGTTGCAATCACGCGAGTTGAAAAAAGATTTTCACACCAGTAGTGCACAAAATTTCATTTAACAAGAAGTGAAAATGGGATGTTGCGCGAAGCATACGTAAAGCTGCCATTTTCATACCGAGTAAAGTAAAAAAAATATTGTATCAGTGCTTGCTTTTTCCCCATTCTCTTTACCTGCAGCTCTTCCCAAACATCCTCGTCTAATTGCGTCTGGCATGAGACGTGATGTATGGGAGCCAATATACAGTGCCCGGTTGTCAGAGACACGTGTGGAGGAAGACTGACGTAGCTCTTGACGCCCATTGCGACGATCATGTGTTTCAGCATCTCCTTCGAATCGAAACACATTCGACAATGATCCAGACTCTTCTCGAGCTTTTTATGATCCTTGATAGCCCGCACACGATCTCTCTCGTCTTGTTTGGCGTCCGACTCCTCCCGCGTAATTCGTTGCTCGAACAACTCGTCCATATCCATGCTCTGATAAACGGCAAACATTGATCAACATTTATTCCGTTGTGGAAAATCTTGGAGCACGAATGAAGGAATACAGTGTTACGTTTTACCTTCGAGGCCATTTTAACGAAAGTCTCGTCGTTTTCGGCCGAAGTCTGGCCCTTTTCACGTTGAAACTGCAAATTAAGAAATGTCAATATCGTTCAATGAATTTTACTGCACTGAAACAAGGTTTGCTTTACGAGCGCGAAGCATGCGTAAAACCTTTATTTTCCACACCTTGTAAAATAAAATTGTATACTCAATCGAAAAAATTTTGTCACACAAGTATTACAATTGCCGTTGACTTACCATTTCTTGCAAAGTGAATTTATCGTCATCAGCAAAATAACGGACTCTCTTGCCCGACTCGTGAGTTCCAACCTTCTTCGCTTTTCGTCTGCCCCCAGCGGGTTCTTCGTATGCGCTTCTGGGTTCCAGCGGTCTCGCCATACCTCTGGCGTTCATTTTCGTGAGGATCACGTCCTCTTCCTCCGCGGGCTTTCTTTCTTGCGATACTTTTGGCTTGTTCTTGCGAGTCTCTCGGGCTTCGTCCAACTGCGCTTTCAGCCTTGATGCCAGTTCCTGAAAAAGAAACATTTATATAAATGTAAATATTACTCGTCGCCAATGTCGGCGTGCATTGCAAGGTAACAAAAATGTAATAAAGTTCGTAAAAAAAAATCTTATGTAAAAAATCGGATCTCACCACATCGCCCATTAACTCAGCTTTAACAATCTTCGCTCCTAATTTATTCAGCTCGGCTTCGGTTAATACCTGTTCGCCTTCAGTTTTTTCAAGTGTTCCATCAGGAATCTCTTTCCCATCACTTTCCGAATCACTCCGATCGCTATCAGGTTTTACTAATCGCTCGGGCCTTGTCGAAGACGTTGATTTCCGCTCTTCCAATCGCTCTTCAATAATTTTTTCTTTTATTTCGGACTTTTGCCATCTCTTAACACCCGAGTGGGATTTACCAGAGCTCGATACTGAAAAGTGCTCGAGCTCGTCGGGTTTGCGGAAGGCCATTTTTCTTCTCTCTCCAGAGAACTCCTGGTCATTATCGAAATTGCGATTTCTGCGCCTAATTCTATCTTGGCTTCTCGATCGCGATCTATCACGATCTTGCCGATGCGATCGTCTACCACGGTCCGCACTGTTGGTCCCGCGATCCTCCCGCCGTTTGCCGTCGTCACGATTACGCTTTCCATCGTAGACTTCGTCTTTTCGCCAATTCGAGGAATTCTTTTTCCTTCCATGGCTCCGGTCTACCCAGTCATTCTCAGAACCGTATCTGTTACTCCAGTTCTTCTCAGCTTCCGCAATCATCGAATTGATAGTGTCCAGAGACTGTAACATTTAAATCATAGTTATTATCATATCAGAATCAGTTTTAATTCTAACTTATTTTTCCTGTCAGTGGTTCTACCAATTTTACTACTTAATACCGTCTTCAACAGTAAAACTATGCTACAGCTGTAGCAAATTAGTGAAAACGGTTCGTCCCGTAATTTTAATTAAATCATTTTTTTTTAATCATTACATATGCTCAAAGTCGGAAAAATGTTTCTTTTACCGTGTCTTGTATATATAAATTATTTTTTCATGCATAAAATAGTAACAAAACTTACACCCCATCTTTCAGTGGCAATTTCCTCCAAGCTCCTGCCTTCGTCCTCAGCTTGTTGACGCGCCCTCTGAAGAGCTTTCTTCAACCATGTAGGATTCGCTGATTGACTTTTCTTCCTCTCCCAATCATGATCTTCGGGCAAGCCGGTGCCGCCGTTTTCCCAGTATGGATTCAGCTCGTTTTTACTTTGGCCAGGTTTACTCAGAATGCAAGTCTCTCTGTCCTTTTTCTCTTCGTCTTTTCGTTTTTGCTTTTTATCTTGTGAAGAGCACAGGAAAGATCCTGACAGACTCATCCATTCTTCCCTCTCTAGAGGTTTCCCTGGCTCTAATTTCTCAACTCCTTGAGAACTTTTGCCATCGGCAGTAGATCCCTTTTCTATCCATTCACCCTCCTCCTCCGATGAATCCTGTAAAAACGGCTCAGTATCAGCAAATATAAATTAAATATATAAATAAACATAAATAATTTTCATAAAGTAATATCAATTTTCTGAAAAAATTCATTGAGTGTTTATAAATTGTCCTTACACTACCGGAACTGGACCTATGCTTTTTTTTGTGCTTAGACTTCTTAGTCTTTTTCTCTTTCTTTTTCTTCTTCCTTGACAAATCACTCGAAGACAGTCTAGCCTCGACTGAGGGCAACATCCACTTGTCATCTCCGCGTTCCTTAGCTCTCTCAGCTCGCTCCCGTTTTCTGTTGTAAGCAGCTTTCGCCTGTAATTTTTGCACTAATTATATGTTTAATTGGTAAACTGTCAAGATGTAACAGATGCGAAAAATCGGAACATTATGTTTTTCATTTTGTAATTGTCGTCAACATGACAGTCTCGCAGTTGTCAAAACAACTCACATCGATCAAAACTTTTTCTCTCGCTTCTCTCAATGCCTGTCTCTCCGCTTCCTTCACCCTGGAGCTCTCGAATTGTATGTATGACATATTCTCAAATTTTTGCCGTATGTATTCGTGCGTGTTATTGTATACGATTTTTTCCGCATAACCCTGTTTCGACCGTGACTTTTGTCGAAAACAACAAAAAAAGTGCTTCGATTAAAAATCCGTTTTCGAGTGAGTGGCGCCACTTGTGCCGCAATGGGAAAGCGCGCGAAATCGTTTGCTCATTGGACGAATAAGAGAGCCGCTCGCTCAGCGATTGGCTGATAGCCGGATGTATAAATTTTGGGCCAATCGCTGAGTGTCTTTCCAGGAAGGATCCTTAAAATCAAACGTATTTTCGTCAACCGTTTTTGAAACCGTTTGTGCAAGAACAGACGCGTGTGAGGAGTAGACTGGACAAAACTGTATTAATTTGTGTATATTTAGGTAAATTATTATTCAATAAAAAAGAAACCGTTCGATAAAGGTGAAACTCGCGCAACACTTATCGGAGCTTCGGGAAACGAGGTAAGTTTCGAATAGAAATTTTTCAGTCGGGCAACAGGTTAATCCGGCGTCTCGCTTACAACAAAGCCGGTGGTTTTTCTTTTTTTGTTTTTGGCAACAAAAAAACCACCAAATTAAGTTGAGAGAAATTCGTTTACAGACATGTCATAACACAATTTTTATTTGACCTCGCGAGATAGTTCCATAAAAACAAAAAATTGTCACGATTTTTATTTATCCTTACAAAGCAGTTTCATAGAGAAAAAAAATGTTGACGTTTTTTATTTATACTTATGAATTAGTTCCATAAAAACAAAAACAATTTTACATGTCCTTTAATTACTCTCATGAGTTTCTTCCATTAAAACAATAACGTATACCATTGTTTATAACTGTAAAGGATCGAATCCATTTTGAAAAATTTATAACATATTTACTCATACTACAGATGGACGGAACCATGGACTCCATACGGCCTTCAGAAGGGCGCAACGAGTTGTCGTATATATATGCCAGAGACCCCAGCATCCTAACGTACGCTCAAAGGCCTATCCCTTCAGAGAAAAAAAATCTCATATCACTGTACGAGGAGGAGGAAAGCGTTTATCCAACGGACGAAACTTGCTCAACTGTCCCGAATCCAGAGAATCTTCAGACTGTCAAAGTTTATCTGAGGCTCAAGCCTCTTCCTCGCAAAATCAAACTCACAAAGGAAGAGGCAGAGGCGTATCAAATTATAAACTCCACAACTCTATTGACTAAACTTCCAAGCCTGGATCATACAATCAGCTCGTTCCAGGGACCAAAAATGGCAGAGACAGTATTCAGAAAGTTCACCTTCAGCCATACTTTTGGTCCCGAAACAACCCAGTTCCAATTGTTCGAGGAAGTTATACAGCAAAAAATGGTTGACTTTCTGTCTGGACAGAATGCTACCGTCATGACTTACGGTAAGGGTCAAATAAATATATAAACTGATTCAAATTCATTGTACAGTTGGAGATCGAGACGACAGGTAAATGTCATATTTTCAGTCATTCTCAACTTTCAACAATTCTCTGTCATTTTTTTTGCTATGCATCAGAATTCATTCAATTTAATGAATTTCCTAATTCACTTATTAGTCATCATCTTTGTTTATATTTATAATAATTCCTTAACTTGATTTATCTATTACTTGTGTGTCCCTGAAGGAACGACGAATTCCGGAAAGTCCTACACACTTCAGGGAACGACGACATCGCCCGGCATAATACCGCGTGGTTTGGAATTCGTATTCTCGAATATAAACACGAGGCCGACGCCGAGCTACAAGCCTACACACAATAACGACGTGGTGAGTTTGTCACCGGTCGACCGTGCTCAGGAGCTAGAGGCGAAAAACAAGCTGCTGACGTTTGCCTCGGTCGACAAGCACGCGTACATAAACGCGTACAAGCAGATGCAGAAATTGCTTCAGGAGGAATCGCCGATTAGGCCGAGTCAAGCGTGCGACGCGCACTACAGCGTATGGGTATCGTTCGCCGAGATATACAATGAGAATATTTACGATCTTTTGTCGAACGATTGTCAGAAACGCCGACCTCTTCTGAAACTGGGTACGGATAGTCGAGGACAGGCTTTCATCAAAGGTCTGAAAACCGTATGCGTAAATTCCGGCTCGGAGGCTTATCAAGTCCTCATGGCTGGACAGTACAACTTGAAGGTCGCTGCGACCGCCCTAAATGCTCGGAGTTCCAGATCGCACTGCATATTTACGATAAGACTTTTAAAGTACTACGTGGAAAATATGCCGAGCAGTGTCGAAATGAGCACATTCGCGTTCTGCGATCTTGCGGGCTCGGAGCGTTTGAAGAAGACACTGAACGTCGGTGACAGACTGAGGGAGGCGCAGAACATAAACACGAGTCTGCTAGTTCTCGGTCGATGTCTTAAAGCAATCTACGAAGGCCAATCTTTAAAACAGCGACACGAGCCCGTCGGGCCCTTCCGAGAATCAAAGCTCACGAGGCTATTTCAACGTGCCCTATCTGGCAAGGAGCAAATTGTACTTATTGTAAACGTAAATCCTCTGCCCAATCTGTACGTCGAGACCCAAAACGTGCTCAATTTCTCGGCGATAGCGAAGAAAATTATTGTCGAACCGAAGAAGATAAAGCGCAGAGTCTCGAGCTCGGGATTTTCGCAAATAGTCGCGCAGAGTATAAAATCGAGCACGGATTGGACCGAAAGCGAACTGATCAGTATCGAGCAGTCCGATGCGACGGATGAAATTGAGCACAGCGTGTTCCTGCATCAGGACGAGTACGACGAGTTGCTCGACGAGAATAAAGCCTTGAAAAAAGAGATCAGCGCTTTGAAGGCGTCGATGTTCAATAGAGATCTCGAGATTCGTCAGGAACTCGCGGATATGTACACGGCGATGATGAAGAAGCTCGAGACCGATTGGAAAAATCGCATAAAGGACTTCGAGGAGCAGCAGGAGGACTATCACGAGTGGAGCGTGAAGAGGGTGGAGACGTTTTACAAAGAGAAGATCAGCGAGTTGACGTCGCGCAAGCGGCGACGGTCGGACTACGAGGACGACGATGACGATGACGACGAGAGGAAAAGCATCAGCGAACTGGAGATCGAGAATGCACGATTGACATCGAAACTGCAAACCGTCAAGCAAAAAATAAAAAATCTACGGGCCGAAAGTGAAGTCGCCATTGGAGAAAAAAATAAATTGGCCTTCGAGCTCGGCTTGACGAAGGAAGAACTCAAGAGCATGAAGACTCTCCTGGCCGCTGCGCAGCAGGAACTGTACAGCGATGAGCAAAGCAACACTTACATCGAGTCACTGAACAGCGAACTCGATGCTAAGCGAGATCGTATAAAGGTAAATAAATTTGAGAACAGAACTCTATACCTTATACACACCAAGTACGTAATTAATATTCAATATATATGTAAATTATAGATAATATACAAGTAAATATAATATTTTATACTGTAAAAACATTTGTTTCAAAATTAATCTGAGGTACTGAAAACGTATTTGCATTAAATATTTCAACAATCTTAAACATATGCATTGCAATTTTTCAGTAAAATTTCATATGTTTAATGAAAAGTTATGTAAATTCCAAGCAAAAGATTTCTAATTTTATTGACAACGTAAATCAATTTTGAATGAATATAAGCAATGTAAATAAATGTCAAGTTTCAGCACATTAAATTTACAATATAGTGTTGCAATGCATATTAGTAAATAATATAAGGAAAAATATCGTCGCCTTTATGCCTCGATTTTCGAATGCAAAATTCGAGCTGTGAAAAGTATTTTCTTAAATGATTTCACAGAGTTTGAAGAAGTTCTTGGACGAGGCGAAAGAAGAGTATATTCGGATAACCGCGGACGCCGCGGAAATGGAGCGACGTTTGAAGGAGCGGGACGAATATTTGGTTGACTGTCAAGAACGCATTGCCGACTTGGAAGAACTCGTCGATCAGGTAAACGCCTGTCTTGCAGAGAATACCAAGGAGAAAGAGATTCTTGAAGAACGCACGAATCAACAGTCTAACCTTCTGCGAGAAGCTGAGGAGAAGGAAGAAGTTATGCAGGCAAGATTGATTGAATCGGAGAATACCGTTCAGCGATTGAAGGCCAAGATCGTCGTCTTGGAGAACTCGATTATGCGGCAGAACGAAAAGTTGGAATCCACCACGGCTTCCGAAGATCATATGCTCGCCGGATCGAGGATAAAAGAGGAGGTATGCTCCGAATCCGACGGCGATTTGTCGATCGATCCTCAAAAAACTTCGCTTCCCGATGGCATAATCATAAAAACTGACGACGACGAAATTCTAAAAATACCCGCACTGTCATTCCGGGACGATCGGGAAAGCGAGATGTTCGTGGAGGTTCGTGAAGTATCGTCGAGCTTGAATAACACCGATATCGAGTCCGAATCACCCACGAATCTGCGAGCCAGACTCGACGATACCGAAGCCGAAAATGAAATATTAAAAACAAAATTGTCTCGAAGCTTTGAGGAGATTCAATCGTTGAAGATGGACCTGGACATGATGAAAGATCAATGCAATGAGATCACGACGAAGCTACTCGAATTGAAAGCTACACAGGACACCGAGGCGGAGAAGCGAGCAACTTTTCCAGTCAAAATAACCCGTGATCAAGCGTCCTCACCGGCTAAAGTCCAAGTAGTTCAAAAAGCTGTGGTCGAACAAATGGAAAGCGGATCTCAGACTGCTCCCATTTTGGAGAGCGATCAGATGAGCCAAACGAGCTTCGTTAATTCCAGCTCCGAAGACAGGTGCGTCCAGGCGAGGATTGTCGAGGAAGATAATTCAGTGGGGGGCGACGAACAACTGGAAAATTTGCGACGCCAGTACGATGAGTTAGAAGCAGAGTGCAAGGAAAAAGTTTCGGTAAGTTTGAATATCTTTTTTGAACTTCACTGCTCATCTTTTCCTCTATTATTATAATGATAATTACCATTATTATTGTACTACCAAAAGGTTTAAACGTACTGAACATTATTATCTGTGTTTTATAGTTGGTAGAGAATCTAGAGGAGAAGCTCAAAACTCTGCAAGCCGCCAATGATTCTTTGAGTCAAAAATCATTCGGGGACGGCGTGAGAATCGGCGAACTTATTCAGGCAAACGCGAGTACGACAGAAACCTTGGAGAAAGATATTGCGAAGTTAGTTGTGGAAAAGGCATCTGTAGAAAAAATCTTACGTGCCACTGAAAACCTTCTGAAGTCTTTGGAAAATGAAATGATTAGCGTAAATATACAATTTTATCATCTGACTTCAACAAACTTGAACGTGATGTATTCTACAAGGGTAAAGATAATGGCCATTGTTTTTTACAGTGTCGCAACGAGCACGCGGTAACGATTTCAAGTATGGAGGAAAAATTGGCAGCGGCGAGGAAACGAGAGGACACACAATCGGAGGTAGTATTTATTAACTTATCTATTACCCCTAGTTCATTAATAGTCAGTAAGCAATATGACGATCGTACATGCATGCATTACAAGAAAATATTATCTTCCTTACTAGAATACAACTTTTAAAAAATTACAAAAAAATTTTAACTGTCTCGAACCGCTAAATTTTCTAGCTCGAGAAAGCCCACGCAAGTGAAATATCTAAACTCGTAAAGGCCCACGCGAGTGAAATAACAGAGCTCGCGAAAGGCCACACGAGCGAAATAACGGAGCTCGCGAAAGCTCACACATGTGAGATAACAGAACTCGAAAAAACCTTCCACCGTCGTTCTAAGGAACTGGAGGCGCGGATCGACGACCTCACCAAGTCCTACGAACAATGTGTTGCTGAAAAGGAACAGCTCGAAAAGAAGTTGAGTGACAACATGAAAGAGATCGAGGCTTTGCAGAAGCGTATCAGTCAAGCTAATAAGAAAGATCAAGAGAAGGACGATGAGATACGACAGTTGCAAAAAGGTTGAATTTCGCATTAATAATTTCTATTTCGTTAGGCAATTCCGTGTTTACTTGACAGTTTTTTTAATGTTTTGCAGCATTAAAGAATCAACTCACTACGGATGTTTATGACAAAAAAATGCAAAAGGAATTGAAAGAGACGTTGAAAGAATTGACGGAAACCCGAGAGACGCTCCTCCGAACAGACGATCTGTATCAGAGGGTAAAAATCAGCTCAACCTCAGAGATCAACAATCTCGAATCGCAGATATCAACGTTGGAGTCAAAAATCAAATCGTTAGAATCACGTGAAGCCACCGCTCAGCAGGATAAGGCCGAGCTGGAACGTTTGCGACACGAGAACGAAGAGCTCGTTATCGGCATAGGTCAGAAGGATCGAGAAATGGAGTCATTCAAAAAAAATCGAGACGAAACAAACGCCAAGTGGGAGAATTTGATGAAATCCAAGCAAGACGAATTAGAGCGCTCGAAAAACGAGGTAAAAGATCTTGCATACTTTTCGTTTCCGGTTTTCCTAAAAATAACTCAAATTATTTTATTTAATAAATAACAATAAGCAAATTTGAAATATCTTTGGAAAATAATTTCAGCTGTTTAAAATTCTTTCACAATCACATTGGATTAAATTTTTATTGTTATTTTTATAGATCAAGAGATTCCAAGAGCTGTTTCACAGAATGCCGACCACGCCGAGGGATAAAGGAGCGAAAATGGAAGAGGATACTTCACAGCTGTCGATCGCGGTCGTCGATTTGTCTAACTCAGACACGAAGTGAGTGTATCTTGACCGGAAGAATAGTCTTATTTTAAATCCACTTTTCGATCCAATTCGTTTATTTTTCTGTATTGATCACAGACGTTCGACAAGGCGTACAGCCCTGCCGCCGCCCGCAAGTTGTCCCTCGTCGGAACCAAAGCGTTCGACACGGAAGAAGCGGTTGTATCAGCACGAAGAGTTGTGCATAGATCTCGAATCATGCGAAGTAAGAATTATTTTATAATCTCGTGATTCGTCGCCTGATGCAAAAATGCTTTACGGAATTTGTCTTGTGTTTCAGGAAAGTGTATCGAATCCACCGCCCCTAACGCCTTCGACAAGTGTCCGAAGTTTACGAACCCGAAAGAAGTAGGCTGAGTATTGGATATTTAATCTAGCGGACGATTGCGCGATAAATGACGTTACTCCCGCCTAAAACGATTGTATAGATTTTTCTTATGTAATATTTTATCTCAGTATTATTTATACTTACAAGAGAAAACTGAATGAGATCTCCGATCCACCGTGTTCCCGTCGATTATAATTTTTTTTCAATACTCGTAGAGTAATTTTTTGTAAAAAGTTCGATAATCAAATAATATTAATATTTTTACAATGATAATGCTTAATTTCGTGCACAATTTTTTTCCTCGGATAAGACTTTGGCTCCACCTCCTATTTGAAAGCTTCCTTCAACCGGAAGTAATTTTTAAGGAAAAACGCCTCTTTGATTTCGAGAAATTACAGAAGTGACGGAATTTAAGAACATAGGGTACACGACTTACAAATAATGCGCTCGAAATATCGACTAGGACATGAGATAGCTTATGGGTAACATTTTGGTGTCAGTCATAAGTCAACAACTTTTTCGTACACTGAAAAATTCCACGGGAAAAGCTGGGGTCGACGGTCTTCTCGTCAATTCGACTTGATGGTCATAAAAGTAAACCGATGGCGCCATCTAAGTGTTTAAACGGCATCTTCATGGTTCTTCACAAATCTAGTAAGTTTTTCGTGAAGATGAACTTTGGCGATCATTCCCTAGCATCCACGTGCTTCTCCATACCGTAACCTCGACTGCTTGCGGATTGTTGACAACATTTTTATTCGTAACCTTGTCCGAATAGAACTTTTCAGTAAAAAATGAGTTCACTGCGTCGATGACGTTTAATGCCCTTTTTTGTCGATAAAGGTAAACATTTTTTATTCTTTCATTAACTGTGCCTTCATGAAAACCGAATTATTTTATATACACACATCGATGAATCTGCAGGCATAAATGTAGAGTAAGCAGTTTGAAAATATGGCAAGCGCTGGAGATAAGAAGAATACTTTGAAGGATAAAAAGTGGATCGATTTAGGTGTAGAGCTGAGTACTCCAGTTTCCCAAACTCTGAAAGAACTGAAATTTTTTACTTCTACGACGGTGCAGGTTAGTGACTCTAAAAAAATATAAGAGCGTGTTAACGCTTTGGATGTTTTAATAATTTAGAAAAAACGTGGGATTACAGGCTGCCTGCATTCCGCTCTTGTTGTCTGGAAAAGATGTTGCAGCGGAGGCTGTTACAGGAAGTGGCAAAACTCTGGCATTCCTCATACCAATGCTGGAATTGTTGCAGGTATTGAAATCAAATCCAAATTTATGCAAAATACTTCTAAATTTTGTTTCTATGCAGCATTTATAATTTATTGTTTAAAAGGTGATCCTGAAAATATCTGTGCGAGATTAAATTTGATTCTGTTTGATTGTGTTCTGACGACAGTGTCTTTCATCAGATGAACTTTGCTTATAGAAGTTTACTTGGACAAGAAAATTCTACAAATAAACAATTTGTTTTCCTTTATAAAACAATGCATTAATACAGGACCAGAGATAAAATTCGATGTTGTGGAGATATCTTCAAATTCATGAACTTGTTTGTAATACATAGCAAACCAGAATTGCATTGATATTGCCAATTGGCGGTCAAGCAAATTCCTTCAACCATATTATTTATTATTATTGTGTTATTTGAAAATATTTTAGAAACGCGAGGAAGTATGGAAAGCAACGGAAATCGGTGGTATAGTAATTTCGCCGACCAGAGAGTTGGCGACGCAAATAAGCGAAGTACTATCTCATTTTCTGAAGAGGATACCGACCCTGAAGCAGACGCTTCTCGTCGGCGGCACGACGGTGAAGGAAGACGTCGCAAGACTGAAGAACGGTGCTAACATTATCATAGCAACGCCCGGAAGATTGGAGGATCTGTTGACCAATTGCAAAAGCATCAATCTAGCTGGAGGAGTTAAATCTCTGGTAATTTATCAAACCGATTATTTGCACTTCACAAGTAAAATCGCTGAAATTTTAGTGTGGAATCATATATATATATATTGTTGTACTTCGTTCTCTAAGGAATTGCTCATTCTGGACGAAGCCGACCGACTACTAGATCTCGGATTTAATGCAACCCTGAACACGATTCTGAGCTATCTTCCGCGATTGAGAAGAACTGGGCTGTTCTCGGCTACGCAGACCAAAGAGCTACAGCAGCTCATAAGAGCCGGCTTGAGAAATCCTGCACTCGTTTGTGTCAGAGAAAAATCGAGCGTCTCGACGCCTATCACGCTAAGCAACAATTACGTTCTCGTCAAAGCCGAAAACAAACTCGCGACATTGATTGACTTTGTCAAACTTCAAGGTGACCACTTAAAGTACATGGTATTCTTTGCCACGTGTGCCTGCGTCGATTACTTCAGCCACGTTATTAACTCGTGAGTTACGTTGTTCCTTTTATTGCAATTATCATAGGAAACCGTTGACTGAACTTTCAAAAATCCAAATGTACTCCAGAAATGGGCAGAGTACTGCACACTTTACACAACAGAATAATCGCTGATCGAGTCATTAGATCGATCGATTAGTTGAGATTTTCTCTTTTCTGATCCTAAAGATTCTCGATTTTATCTGACCGTATCGAAATTATTAAATGGCATGTTTTCGAAGCATCAGCTCTGAAAAATGCGTATTATCTGTATCACTGCAATTATTGCAGAATGCTGCCAAGCACGAAGGTATTGGCGTTACACGGAAAAATGAAGTCGAAGAGGCACAAGATTTTTGATGAGTTTCGTAGCATACCGAGCGGTCTCCTCGTCTGCACAGACGTGATGGCTCGAGGAATCGATATACCGGAAGTAGACTGGGTCCTGCAGTTTGATCCACCATCGACGGCGAGCAGTTTCGTTCACAGGTATATCCAATACTGATGATTCATTTGTGTCCTGCAGTACTGGTGCAGAAAAACATTCTGCAATGATAATAACGAATCGTAATGAAAATAAAACTAAAGTGATAAGATTCAGATAAAAATATTAGAAATTAATTATTACCGCGCGTAAAGAATCTTCAATTTTTTTATCGCTATACGTCGATTTTGACGTTGCTAACGACAGTAATTACACGTATACGTTTCAGATGCGGCAGAACGGCTCGAATAGGCAACGACGGAAACGCGTTACTTTTCCTGCTCGAAACCGAGGATGCTTACATCGAGTTCATCAAGAGAAATCAAAAGGTCGAGTTGCGGAAGCTCGATTTACCAGTGTCGACCGAAAGTTCGTTGAGGTGTCTGGAATCAATGCGAAATCTCCAACAAAAAGACAGACTCCTCTTCGATAAGGCGAATCGAGCGTTCGTCTCGTACATACAGTCGTACAACAAGCACGAGTGCAGCTTAATTCTGCGTCTGAAGGACCTCGACCTGGGCGAAGTGGCAATGGGCTTCGGTTTGCTGAAGATGCCTCGAATGCCGGAAACGAAGGGTCGCGACGTGTCGACGTTCAAGGAATCGGACGTCGACCTGAACACGATAAGCTACAAGGATAAACATCGAGAGCTCAACAGACTGACGAAATTAAGCGAGTATCGGGAAACGGGCGTGTGGCCAGGCAAGGGCAAGCGGCGTGCGAAGCAAACGGAGCCGTGGTCCGAGGCGAAGAAGCGGAAGACTGAAAAACAGGACAAGCGCAGCAAGAAGAAGGAGAGGAAAAACAAGAAGGTCGAAGAGGGTGCACTCAAAAAGGCAAAGAGAAAACGCGTCGTCAGCCAGGAGGACATCGACGAGCTAGCCGCGGACATAGCGCTGATGAAGAAATTCAAGAAGAAAAAGGTTAAATTTTAATACTCCTACGGAATTCCGAGCTCGCTCCGAAAACAACGCAATAATCAATTCGTCTTTTGCAGATATCGCGGGAGGAATTCGACGAGGCGTTCGGTATCGCGTAAACCGTTTCTCGAACGGTGTCTGCTCAATATCTTCGAGAAAATATCCTCGTGTAATAAAGTTTATATCGCCGGTTGGCTGTAAATTCTCGATGAGCCATCAATCCATCGGCAAGAATATCGGAAGTCTTTTTTTTCGTTGGCTTCCGGAGTATTCTTCGTTAAAGCGGACGTGCCCCTAGCAAGCTTGCAAAAGTGTGCGCCATTCTATTCCGGGGGCGTACGAAGTCACGAGTGAAAAAAGAATTAAACGGATTCTACCGGAGCTCGTTGAGAGACTCAGTGGAGCTTGAGGCACCGAAGAGGGCACGGCTCTTTCCCCTCCACTCGATGCTTTCCGTCGTGTTGTCTGTGAGCCACGGGCGATTTTATGCCGCCCTTCGTGAAAGGGGGTCAAGATCGCTGCGGAGCATATGTATGCGCGTGCCCTTGCGCGACACTGCAACTACATTACGAAGCCGGGCGCACGCTTCGAGATTCCACTCGCAGCGTTCCCCGCTGGAGCCTAAGGATATCAAGGATCCGTTAAAGGATCAACATTATGTAAAGACACAAAGAAAAAGTTTAATTAAACTGTTGCATCTACATTTCCAATGTAGATGCAATTTTGAAAAAGCAGAAAATCGGCACTACTCGACGTCATTCTTATTGTAATAAAATAAGGCATTTTTTTCACTAGAGTGGGAAGGGAAATTGAAACATCAGTGCGATGCCGTGTGACGTCTCTATTATCGAGGGTAATAAAAAAAATCTGCGGTACGAGCTTCTTCCTGCGACTGGGCATGAGTCATGTCTCGCGGTGAGAATCGTCACACATTCGCACACGTTTGCGAGAGTGGACGCGACAGACTCACGTTGGCGACAAAATATTCTGGAATTTTGTCGCTACGTACGTAAAGTTTCTTCTTCGTTCAAAACCGCGCAAGCCGTCGAACAAATTTCCTACAGAGAAAAATGTTAGTTTCTTTTCTTTCGTTTATTTTCAAGGCGAGTAGGCACGATCGGCTGGAGTGAAGTGGCTGCGTGTGTTTCACACACACACACACACACACACACACACACACATACTCTCTCTGAGCGAGGCGGCGTCGAAGATATCTTTCACGGCCCCACCAACGTGCTCCAGCGAGACTCTCCAGCAGCTGGTGACTCGCCGGACGGGTGGGGGGACGAGTGCCACTGGTGAGTCAGAAGAGCCTTGTTCGGGGCAAGACAGTCGATCGTAAAGTGGTGACTACCGCAAACTCGAATCACAGCAGTTCGTCGAGCAGCGGGTGAAACAAAGTCTCGAAGAAGTTTTACAGTCACTCGTGCGATGGAACTTCAGTGTCGAGCACGACTCGTGGGAATTAAAAGAACGCGCATACAAAATCGAGTCTGCGACCATTCGGTGAAACGTTGACGCGTGGATGCGCAAAAAAATCGTCGCGTGTATAAGAGGAACAAATAAGTTTTCGTCGAGTTTATACAAACAATACGGAGAGTGAAAATGGGACAAAGCGAGAAGATGGAACAAGAGGACAATCGACCGAAGTGGTTGACAGAACTGGAGAACCGAAAACGGAAGGTTTGTAAACTTTACATCTTTATCATATAATAAATAACAATTAAATATAATTAAGTATGATCAAATACCCAATATAATTAAATATAATAAAATTAATTAAATATTCTTAAAATTATATACAAAAACTTAGATTAAAATTATTTTTTTTTTCTGACTGGTTTGCACTGGCATATTATCGTATATCTGTGTGTGTGCGTTTCGATGAATCGTCGGTAGATCGGTATCGGGGAACCGTGCGAGATTAGAGACGACAAACAGCGGTGCGCGAGGTCACAAATATTTATCGTATAGTCTCGCGCCTCGGGAGTCTCACCTATACGTGAGAGACAGATCGGTCGCCGAAAATGAAGAATTATGATAAAATTTAATACGAAATTTGTATGCCAATAAATTTTTTGTAATTTTCAGCCTCGTTTAGCGCACGAGGTAGGCGCGGGCGCGCCCTGCATGAAGTGCGACACATCGTGCCCCGGTCTCGACCTCCACTTCTGGCGTAAAATATGCAAGAACTGCAAGTGCAGCCGGGACGATCACGACGTGCCGAACGACGAGTTTCCGCAATTCGATCTTCTATTCGGACCCTCCGGAAGACCCAACAGGAAGATGATTGGTATATTTCGGTTTTACAGTCTGCAAGTTTTATCACTGATCGTGCACTTTTTTCTTTTTTTTTTCTAATAAAGTAGTCGACTTTGAAAAAAAAAAAAAAAAAAAAAAAAATTCGCACAATTTACAAAGATTTTTTGTATTTAAAATAATGATTTTATTTATTTGCTTCGAAAGTGCTGAAAGTCGACAAGAAGCAAGCCGAGGCCGAAACGACCTTCGAGTGGGCACCGCCGGACACAACGAAGGAACTCGCCGCGGATTACATGAAGGCCTTGCCCGAGGATAAGTTACCGATAAAAGGAACGACCGGTGCGCTTTTGAGAAAGCAACAGTTGCAGCGACAATTGCCGCTTCACGATATCGACCACAAGGTCTGCGATGAACTGAGCGAATCCGAGAGAAAGCAGTTCGAGAAGTACTTGGAGAATTTGAAGAAATACGTCGGTCAAGGAAAAGTCACAAAGGTGTGTCATCGCTGTATAGTTGATTTCGCTTTTCAACACGTTTTATGGTCACGCGATCTTCGACGAATCGTCTTCCCTGTATTCTCTGATTTTAAGATTTTAGGCACACGCAACGTAGATTTTCAACGATAAGTTAGTTTGCTTTTCGTCAAAATATTAATATTTATCTCTATCTCTAAATCGTTTCCCTAATAACGATTTTCAACATCTGCTAATATTAATAATTATTCGTTCCACAGGCGATGGGCGCACGTCCGTTCGACATCTCCTTGATGACACCAGCGAACGCAACCGACATGAATCGTTTCAGCCCAAAGCACAAGCCAACAGTTCCGGAAACCAGCCACAGTATAAATCTTCGTACGCCCAGCAGCTTCGTCCAAAAGTCTTCCATACCATCGTCGCTTTCCACCTTAGAAGGTGTAAACGGCGCGAGGAATTTCGGTCTAAATTCCCCAGCCCGGGATCAAAGTCCGGCTTCGATGGCGAGAATAGAGACCGTTCGTTCTCCGGCCTTCGGTAGGTCGTCCCACGAGAATTCGCCGCAGGGAAGATATCATCACGCTCTCTCGAGCGTGAGAAACGATGGCGAAGTAACGAACTCCAAGCCGGTAGGAGGTGCGATAAATCCGCCGTTGCACTTCGCCACGACCAACAGGATCGTCGATTGCCCTTACAGCTCCCTCACCGGACGTAACGAGTCGACTAGCTCGCGCCTGGGAACTTCCTTCGGTTCTCAAAATTCCGAAATCGCCAGATCTGAGCACGTATCCGGTAGCTACAATCCTGCGGTCCAATTCGCAGCGGCGAACATGCTAGCCGATCGTCACCGAACTTCCGCTACGCTCGTGGACGACAGAAATCGCGGACTGAATTACGCCACGTCGAACACTCTTTCCGATCAGGAACATCAGCTCGTCTCTTCGGCCGATTCGAAGCTTCACTCCTCCCGGATTGCAGACGAGAATTTCGCGAGCTCGAGTCAGTCACCTGGAACATACAATCCTGGATTAAATGTCCAGCAGCTGATAGACCGTCCGATCGACAACACTTCCGGAAGCGACTCGGAGCTCGCCAAGTCTCGGGAAATCGAAAATTCTCGCTTGGCAGACCGAATGCTGAACGAAGCACTTCTGCCACCGAGCGCCGTTCACGCCGCGGACATAATCGGTAGTACGCTGGATGAGAAGGGACTCTCCTTCATACGCGAGAAACTGGCCTCGAAGTACAGCGCAAAGGAGGAGCCAGGAACTTTGCAGAGTCCAACAAGATCTCGCGAGCTGGAAAAGAGAGACCAGCATGGAAACGGCGCAAAGTCAAAACGCGCTGAACAGCTTCGCAGGCAAGGAGCCTTCGACAAAGAGGCCGAGACGAGATCCGACGTGATGTCTGCGATGAGAAATCCATCGAGCAACAAATTGTCGGAGGATTTGTTGCCGACGAATCACAGAGAATCTTCTCCTTTGTCCTCGCGAATGGACGACTTTAACACACCTCGACATTCAGGTCTGGCGACGCCCGGCGACTCGCAGTACTCGCGCGCCGTTTGCGGTGTGAAGGAGACGAATTTCCCTGGCGAAGGTCTCAAGGATGCCTCGGGCAACGAGCCTTGGAGACAGGTGATGCGTGGAATTTGCGACAATTATCTGACGAAGCAGGGTCAACCTAGCCACAGCGGTGTTCGGGATGGAACCAATTCGTCTCTGGAGAACGGCTCTTCTGGAGGTTCTTCGGTGACTTCCGGCGCTGCGTCTCCTACTGGAAAAGCTCTGCGGGCGGAATTAACCAGCTACGGAACAGGACATTCGAATGTCATTAGATCGGAGGATCTGCGTAATCCGGCCTTCCCCGAAGAAGCGATTGTGTCCTCTGGAATCGTGCAGAATCCCGTGAGCGTCGATCGTCTCAGAGGGGCGATGGAAGAAATCAGCCTTGCCGAGTCGAAGACGCAAAATTGTCACAAGTGTCAGGAGGGCATTCGAGCCGGAGATGTCGTCGTCACAGCTGAGAAAGCCAACGACTCAGTTTGGCATCCCGGCTGCTTCGTTTGCTCGGTATGCGACGAACTTCTCGCTGATCTCGTTTACTTCTACTACAAGGGTAAACTCTACTGCGGCAGGGATCTCGCTACACTTTTAGAGATACCGAGATGCTTCGCTTGCGATGAGGTGAGTGAAATAACATTGGCGTCGATACTTTGCAGGAATATTTTCTTGGGTTTTTGCTGAAAAAAAAAACGTAAATTCGGTTATATAATTAGAATTTTTGTGCGGAAGTGACATAATATCGCAAATACATCATTTCTGGTTTGTAGATCTTATCTTTACACGAGCTGTTTCTGGAAAATTTTTGAAAATCTCAATCTTGACTTTCGGAGACCCACCAATCGCTTAGTAGATAATAAAATGAAAATGCTTTCATTTTTGACATTATTCAAAATTTCACAACGCATTCAAAAATGGCCCATCTCCGCTGTTTTTTAGATTGCTCGAACCTGAATGAAAATTGAACAAATCACATATATTAACGGATCATCTTTTTTGCAGCTAATATTCGTGCGAGAGTACACGGTAGCCGAGGGACACAACTACCACGTTAAGCACTTTTGCTGCTGGGACTGCGACGTGCCACTGGCTGGCCAACAGTACATCTCTGAAAATGATCGTCCCCTATGTCTTCCGTGTTACCAGAGGACGTACGCGAAGACCTGTCGCACCTGCGAGGCCGTCATAGCCGCCGATCAGCAAGGAGTCGCGATAAAAAATTTAAACTTTCACGCCACAGACGAATGTTTCTGCTGCGCGACGTGCAAGAAGAGTTTACTCAATGGCAAAATGGCTATCAAGGAAGACAGGCCTTTCTGTAGCAAGGAATGCATCACAAGGTTTCTGAATGAACGATCGAGCTGAGCGCAAAAATATCAACAGATGCTTGCACAGTCTTCATTCGAGTTTTTAAAAAAAGTTATATTATCGTTTGTATCTTTAGTAATACGGTAATGTGACAAATACGACGTATTGACTCGTACGTAAAACAAAAAAAATATAGTTATTGTTAACAGAGATGGGCGAACTTTATTTGAATTGTCATTCAAATAACATCATCGACAAATAATTCTACCGCTAAATCTGACTGTTGAGATCTTGATTTTTTTTTATTCGATTCAATAAGTCATAAATCATAATATTTCGTAACGAATTATTCATTCCTTCCGAACGGCGAATGTTTCTCGTATAAGATTGTTTACACAATCGAAAAAATTAAAAAAATTATAACAAACTTTATATTGGATCATTGGATGTTACCTATCTCCGGGCCGAGAGTGATATAATTTTGCAGTTGCTCGAAGCCCAACCCAACTCGACCATGGTAAGTAAATGTGGCGTTAAAAATGTTAATTTTTATTTATTGTTTCTTTTCATAATAAACGGGCAAAATGAACATAAGACTCATTTGCAGTCATACCAACGTTTTTCAAGATACAAACTATCGAACGCGATTCTTCAATCATGCATCGGATGATCAATAATTTTTTTAAATCGCGTTTCGATATCTTCCACGACAATTCGTAGACGCCCATTTTTTTGTCAAATTTAAATCATCCATTATATCTTTAGCGAAGCTAGTACAAAAGGTTTCGTTTTTTTCTCATTCCTTAATTTTTTTCTTCGGAATATGTACCAAAATATTTAAATCGCTTCGGTTGTGATCGAAGCGAGAATCACTCGACGTTAACATCGTAGCCCGTCGGAGGGAATCGGCAAAGATTTATATGCACATTTGGAAATAGAGGAACAATCGTGGATATACACTCACACATACGCGCGCGCGCACAAACAGACACACATTGGAAAACGGGGCGCGACCCCGTGCTTTTCTAGTTAAAATTTTTTAAACTTAATTTTGAACGATCGTGGAGGGTCGAGCAAAGTTATTTAATCGAGGGATCGTTATGAACCACTCTGTTCGTGCGTATCATTATTATGCGAATAATCGGATCGAACCAATCATCATCGAGAACATGGGCCCGAGTGTGCAGGTAATTATGCTTTTCTTGTTTTTCTCTCTTTTGTTTCATCGTATATATCTATATATAATTATAGGTTCTATACTTAGGTACTTGCAGAGCAAAAATATTAAATTCTGGGCATTTTCGTTTCACGAATTCCCGCATCCCCTTTGCTGTGCGAACGATATCGTGGTCACTCGGAGTCGCTGTCAACGACGCTCATTACCCTCTTACGGGACTCGCGTCGCGGTGATGATTCGCCTTTCGACGTCGGCTTCTTGTTTGCAGCACCTCCCCTCGCTCTGGTCACGCGGCCTTCAGGACAAAAAAAATCTTGACTGTATGACTTATCTCAATCGGTCTGATCGACCATCAATCAATTTATCTTCTATTATTGTTTTTTAACAAAAAATAAAAACGAAGATTTTAACTCAACGCGGTTGACCTTGTTGGCCAGATACATGTTTATCGATAAAAATACCTTCGGAGACTTCCTCGATAACAGCGGATTGATCCAATGAATCGACGTCCTTGCGCATTTCTAATCTTGCCTTTGCCTTCTTGCACTTTTCTATTGTCGGCCTGCCGGTCACTCCATGCTCCGCCAGTTTCTCCTTCAGGCGCGCCACTCGCGCTGTATTCGTCTTACAGCCAGACCAGAATTTCTCGTAGTTGGGTACCGTTATTCCAGCCAGATGCATGTACTTCTTCAGCGCTTGTATTCTCTTGTCATCTTCAGGACGCTGAAAATCAAAATTTTTACTTTACTTCGCGTAAATTCTAAAATCCTCTCATTCTTGTACCGACACTTTTGTAAAAACTAACAAGACGTAAATAAAAAAAGTGATGTGTTAACAAAAATGATTGCAACTACTGACCGCTTTGCTTCTCTTCGTACTCTTTCGTCCTGTATCGCTTTGTTCCTCCTCGCTCTTTTCCTCGTCCTCGCTCTCTGAATTTTTCTTCTGTGCCTTGTCCTTGCTCTTTTGCGATCTCTGAGCGAGATTCACATCTTCATCCTCCTCGGGCTCTTCCTCGTCGGACTGTTCGTCGTCCGATTTTTTAGCAGGCTTTTTTGGAGCTCTTCCGCGCCTCTTGCCAGTAGTCGGTGTCTTCGCCATTGTCTTCTTCGCGGGTGGGCCTTTCTTCATTTTCTTCTTAGTTCGCGGACTGTAATCCTCGTCGTCAGAGGCATCGTCCGACGACTTTTCCTCACTTTCCGAGCTCATTGGTTTCGAGAATGTCTTCTTCTTTCTACCTCTTTTTCGTTCTGGTGAACCTTTTTCGCTCTTCGCCGAAGCTTTTGACTTTTTCGAACCTTTATCTTCTTTCTCGTCTTCCTCCTCGTCGTCGTCTGATTTCTCACTTCCCGACCCACTCACTTCAAGCTCCGAATCGTTCGGTTTCGCCTTCACAATTATCGTCTTCGGTCTCGATTTCGCTGTTTTCTCCTCATCCTTCTCACCATCCGAACTTGAAGCCTCCTTGTCACTCGCGCATTCCACTGACATCTCGAGTCCATCGACCACCTCGGGATCTTTGGTTCGCGATTTGCTTACGCTTGGCTTTCCTGTCTTGTCGTCCGATGTTTTTTTTTCGATCGACGAATCAGCCTTCTCCTCGTCCGCATCCTCGTCGTCCTCGGCATGCTCCTTGTCCTCCGAGCTGGCGTCCTTCTGAGGATTGAAATTCACCAATTAGTTCGACGCTTTCAGATACTTTCTTTTCTAAACGATCTGAGGGCCGCTCGTTCTACAACATTTTTCAGCCTATCGATGATAACGCCGCATATATTTTATTACGCAATGGAAAAAAATACATAAAAAACAATTGCTAATGAAGTTTTTTTTATGTTGAATAGTCCCGATTTGCATTATGTAAAAAGCGTGTGATACCCAGACCAGACAAAGCTCGATAAATACCATAAAAATTTAGTTACAATGTTGCTCCATTCAATGTGTATTTTTGGTTGTTTTAATGTATTATTTTTGCTATTTATTTGGAATGTTATAATTCTATAATAATAATAATCTGAAATTTGTCAGGACCAGCCAAATACCTTTTCAGAATTCCCCTTCTGTTCAACGTCGTTCTCCACATTGTCTTTCGTCTGTTCGACTTTATCTTTGTTGTCAGTTGTGTCGTTCTGTGCATTCGACTCATCCTCCTTCTCCTCAGGCACCGACAAATCATCCTCATCTGTTTTCACGTCACAGTTGGATAATGGAGCCTTGGAGTTCTCGCGTAAGCCATCCTGACCGTCGACCTCCATTGTGTCTTGTTTTAGTACTGCACTACCGTTCGCCTTGTGAACCGGCTCCTCTGAGTCCTGCTCTGTGTCACCGGGCAACTCTTTAATCTCGCTGCGCGGCCTCTTGCTTGGCAGCTCGCACTTCTCGTCTTCCGACGAATCCTCTCGCTGCCGCTTGCCAACTAAGTCGACCTTCTTCGTTTCAGCATCACCTCCGCCTGACTTTACCGATGTCATGACATCCTCCGCCGAATCCCCGTGATCTGACTCGACCATCTTCACAAAATTCTGTCAAAACTTCCACTAAAAAATCTCCTATAAAAAACAAAACAAAAAAATTAGATAATTGTATTCCAAGATTTAATTTCTCATAATTGTTGTTACATCACGGAAGTCGCTCGTCAAAACATTTTCATTTATTTTTTTCAATTCTATAGGTATAGTCATATAGACTTTGCTGCCGTAACATTTTTTTTATTACAACTTCCAAACAACATTACTATGAAGAAAATTGATAAAAAAAAAAAATCAAAGTTTGTTTTCGAGTTAATGTAACATCGCTTATCTCTACCTATTCATTAAAACATTAATTTTTTTACAAAGAGACAATATCAAGTTATATCCACGAACCAGTGTTTTACTTCAATGTAACTACCTTAATATCTCCCCTCCGTTATAAAATCCCAAGATTATTACGCAACTCCACAGAGGAAGAGATAAAACAACATTTTGATAATAAAATCATTCTCCGCACATTGTTGGCATTGCTGAAAGTAACATACTGTAGTTTCAAGATTACTCAACCACAAAACTGCATATCTCTCGTGCGCTTATAAATGCATATGCATAAGGCGCGTTATCGCGTATCGAACCTACGCGCGTGTGTAAACAAGCTGTTAACTTATGAAGTCGATTAGTGTGCAAAATATCATTCCGGACGATCAAGAGTCCGCGGTGATGATCGGTGGCGTCTTCACGTTCTGGTCCTATCGTGCGCCCGCACTCAATAAACTTTACTAGCGCCGATTTGATGAGTTTTTTACAGTCCCGGTCACCTGACGCTAAGACACACAGGCGAGCAAGGCATAACCCCATATGCGGACGACGGACTATGCGCGGCTTGAGCGAGTCTCCAAATTCAATGAGATTGCCGAGCGGCCGCAGTGCAGGGACGAAGGAAGGGGCAGGGACCGACTGTTGCCTGTAAACAATTATAGACTCCTTTCGCGCAATAAAAAAAAACCGACGTATATATGCGTTGAGAGACAAGAAAATAAAATAAGTATTACGCACGAGCCAGGATTGCGAATCTGCGATGCGCAACGTAGTAGACGAGTAATGGAAAACTACGATAAACGATTTCCCGGCAAAGCTTCACGTTTGTGGCAAACAATCTCACGCTCGGCCTTAGAAACAGCCAGCTGTATAGCCCGCCGCCTGATGTATTTTTCTCCCAGTGAACACTTTTTTACGAAAGATGCAAAATATTTTCCTTCACAGCTAAATGAAAATCGTGAACTCTCGACGAATTTCAGAACTCACCGCGATCGACGTCGATGACCGTGATGTTTGAGAAATTGTCACGATTACGTTACGGTTAAGAACGTTTGCGCGGGCAAAATCTACGCGGCGACAACGATGCGTCGGCCATTGGCCGGTATCCTCGACGTGCTTCGCCGTCGTACCGTTTCTTTTTTTTCTTCCACGATAGCGAGAGTTATGACGAATGTATCCTAGCTGAGAGATTCTCCCCGCGCGACTCAACGGCAGCGCAGCAGTGCCGCCTTACTGTTTAGCCTCGCTAGATTACGTTTATCGTAACTTTCATTCCGATCGTGGAATACGTAAAGCGAAAAATGAAGAAACTGTAATGATTATTCGTATGCCGGTTTAATATAGATGCAAAATTGTGTAAAACTCGTTTATCGAATTTACCTGCGGTTTAGATAAGCGTTGCTGTTCGTCTCCCTTTTAACGTGATTAATCGTAACTCGGATTACACCTGTACGACGTTAAGGATTCTCAATTGTTCGGTTGCTTGTTGGCTCAATGTGTGTGATTTTTACACACCAAGGCCATGAAGGTCAATGATTTCATGTGTGCTACTAAATACACCGATGTATCGAGATGTATAACGCTTTCGTGTAAAGATAATTTATCTCCTTGGGTTCTCAACTTACCGTTTAACCGCATTTTTTCTTTCAACATAAAACCCGACATGATTACGTTAATCGGTTCGTTAAAAAATTTTTTTTTTACATTCATCGAGCTTATAAATTAGTTATATCTATTATCTGATTGTCTGCATAAGCTTATACCTATCGTGAGCTCTCTCCGCTGCATCCAGAGGACTTTGCAGCAGGACGTGAGTGAAGTTTTTGATCAGCGTGAAGCTATCCACAACTCTCAAACTTCAACATCGGTTCCCAACTTGCAATTGGTCCGCAATTTTGTCTCTTATCAACCGCATATTAATCACGTTGCAATTAATGTTTTTTACATTTATCATGTTTATAAATTAATCATATGCACATTATCAACCTCTATGGATAAGCTTATTCCTGCCATAAGCTTGTCCCGCAGCTTCTCGACGAGTTTGCCATAGAAAGTAGGCAAAGCGCCTAACAGCGTGAAGTTACGCGACTCAAACTTCAACGTCGACACCACCGGAAAGTCACTAGGCAGGACCTAGCGGAAGGAAATGTTTGATAGCCAATGCGAACGCCGAACTTTCCCTTTGCTGTGTCCTGTTTTATTCGATCTCCGCGGTACGAATGATCGAACTAAAGGGTTAAACCATATACCGCTGTAATTCACGAGTGGCTCCAGTGGTCCCGAATTTTCAGTAGCCTCTTCACCGGCCGAAAGTCACACGTTCGAAGCCTTTCCGCGCTGAGCACTGTCCCGGCTCAACGAGATATACACACAGTGCCCCGGATAACCGTCGTACGAGGAGTGTTAAAAATGTCAGGTCGGTGGCGCGGCTTCGGTTGACAATTGCCCAAAGGAAGACGCCGCAGTGTACGGAGCAGACCTTGCCTACTGTGCCTGTCCAACTTCGTGCAGGTTTCGATGAGACATTATGAGTTATTGATTGCCAGGTGGTTGTAACTGTTTATTGCAACATGGCATCCCGCAGGTGAGACACGTCTTTCCTACCTATCGAGAGGAATAAATAGAATAGTATTAAAAAGTATATATACATACATATACGTGTGTGTGTATAAGACGAAAAAGGAAGACGAGAAAAAAAAGGAAAAAAGTTTAAATCTCCCCACCTTAGAGCGCAATTACCATAACTCACGGACACCCAGCGCGCGGACACAACGCGGCTCCTTGCACTTCGTCGTGCTCTCGCGATTCTTGTAGCCGATTAGGATTAGTATCCCGCGAACGCTCGCGGGTAAGTCGCGTGAAATTTTTTACGGCTGGAGAGAAAAAACAGTCCCGCGGCCGACTCGAGTTGAATGGAGCTCGCGATCACCTTGGGTCTTAATCGTGCCACGGTCTCCGGCGGTTTCGTGGAAATAATCACGCTGTTCGGCACTCGGTCAACGTTGATATCGGTCGCGTTTTCGAGTTTTGAAAAAAAATCCTTATTTGTCAATTAGTACACAGATATTTCAGTAATTATATGTGCGAGACAAGCTAAGTCAAATCTTACTTAGGTGCGGCTTGCATCGCAGTGGCATTTTAGTTTGTTTTCTTCACAAATTTTGGATACTGGCGCTGAATTATAAATCTGAGCGAACTACTTTTTTGTTGTTGTTTCGTAGATGGTTTCATCCCAACATATCGGGAATAGAAGCCGAACGTCTACTGATGGAACGTGGATACGACAGTTCGTTTCTCGCTCGACCAAGCTCCTCTAATCCGGGAGACTTCACGCTTTCGGTCAGGTGAGTCAGGTTGAAAATTTCTTGGCCAAAAAATTTTTGTTCTGACAGTAAATTTTTTAATTCATTAGTAAATTATTCTCTGTCCCCTTTGCGGATTGAATCTAAAAGTCATATTACAGAATTAAAATTATGTTTATTCGATAATTCATTGCTGTAACTAATGTATGGATTGAGACGGATCTGGCATAAATGTCAACCACTAGAATTACATATATACGTATATATTATATGTTAACACAATGCATTGTCTCTTATCAAAAGAAACCACCAGGTTCCTCACGCTATTATTGTTTGATAATAATTCCTTTTTTAAAAATCTTTCCAGGAGAAACAGCGAAGTGACTCATATCAAGATTCAGAACACGGGGGATTTTTACGATCTTTATGGGGGCGAAAAATTCGCCACGCTGTCGGAGCTCGTGCAATTTTACATGGAGAATGGCGGACAGTTGCGAGAAAAAAACGGCGAAGTAATAGAACTGAAGTATCCGCTGAACTGCGCGGATCCGACGACCGAGAGATGGTTTCACGGCCACCTGTCCGCTAAAGAGGCCGAACGACTGATGCTGGAGCGTGGAAAAAACGGATCTTTTCTCGTACGCGAATCCCAGAGCAAACCGGGTGATTTCGTTCTGTCCGTGCGAACGGATGATCGCGTCACTCACGTTATGATACGATCACAGGTTAGAGATTCTCGGATGCGTTTTACCTCAGGCGGGTTTTCCTCAATGTCGTCAAATTGCAGATGGAAAGATCATTAACGTTCCAGGATCTTAAGTACGACGTTGGTGGGGGCGAAAAATTCGATAGTCTCAGCGATCTGATCGAGCACTACAAACGGAATCCGATGGTTGAAACGAGTGGAAGCGTCGTTCATCTCAGGTTTGTCTGCCACCTGCAAAATAAAAGCGGTAGCTGCATATATATAAATATGTCATTTGACGTATTTTGAAGGCGATGGAATTTACACTTGGTAATCGAAAGAGAGAACTTTACGTTGATGAATAATAATAATGATAATAATCATGATAATGATAAATGGTTTGCAGACAACCGTTCAATGCGACACGTATAAACGCGAGCGGTATTGAGAGTCGCGTGCGACAACTGCACAAAGAGAACGGTTGTTCGAACGGCTGGCTATGTTGGAATGGAGCAGCAGCGGACAGCGAGTTGGGCGCGGGTCGTGCCAAGGGGAAGGCTGGTTTTTGGGAAGAATTCGAATCTCTTCAGCAGCTCGAGTGTCGTCACTTGTTCTCTAGAAAGGAAGGTCTTAGGCCGGAAAATCGAGCCAAGAATCGTTACAAGAATATTCTGCCTTGTGAGATCAGCACATTGTTTTTATTCAATTTTTTTTCATTTCCGATTCGCATAACTCAGTCACGGGCTTTGCGAAGCATCGAAATGTTTATGAAATGCGAATTGCTAATGTTTGTGCCTTGCAGTCGATCATACGAGAGCCCGACTAAAGGATGTCGATCCTAACGTTCCTGGTGCAGATTACATTAATGCTAATTATATCAAAGTAAGTGGTGTATCGCACTACTGGACGGAGACGGTTATTTCCGCGTTGTTATAAAAAAATAAATAAAAAAACGCACAAAAATTGAAACTCTGCTGCTACTATGTTACAGAACGAAGAAGGGGAAGGCACGTGCACCGGTACAACCGCTTCAGACGATACTTGTACATTCAATAAATGCTACATAGCCACTCAAGGTTGCCTTCCTAACACTATACAAGACTTTTGGCGCTTGGTCTATCAAGAGAATATTCAGGTTATCGTAATGACCACCAAAGAGATGGAGAGAGGAAAGGTATGTTGAAGAACCGAATTGAAAAAAACAACAGCATATCCGAGAAAGCCTTACAGGATAAGATCAGTTTTATAATTATCATATTATCAAGATGGTCTTCATGTTAATCCTTCGTAGAACAAGTGCGCACGATACTGGCCGGAGGAAGGGGAAGTGAGCGAGTACGGAGGCGAATGGAAAGTGCGAGCACTCGGGCGTACATCCACAGCGGACTATACTCTGCGCGAATTTCTCCTACAAGGAAACAAGCCGAACATCTCGGAGCCGAGACGCATCTACCACTATCATTTTCAAGTAGTATATCTATTCGCATTGTTAAATTATAGTTAAATTCTAAAGGGCAGAATGAAAAAAAATGAAAATGAATGAATATCGCTTGTTCGTGTCAGGCTTGGCCCGATCACGGCGTACCTTCGGATCCAGGCTGCGTTCTCAACTTTCTGCACGACGTTAATGCGAGACAAGAGTCGATCGCGGCAGCCATTAGTCAAAGTAGCTCAACCAATCAATCGCCAACATCTGTGGGACCGATTCTCGTTCATTGCAGCGCTGGTATCGGACGCACCGGAACTTTTATCGTCATCGATATGATCTTGGATCAAATAAAAAGACACGGTGGGTTCTGTTTACTTATTTATACATTTTGAGGATCCATTGAACTGATATTGCCAGCAAAAAAAAGATTCAGTGAAAATTCGAGAGTATGATACAATTGTGAGACTTTTATTGGGATTTATACGTGTACCATAGGTCTGGATTGCGAGATCGACATTCAGCGCACCATTCAACGAGTTCGTTCTCAACGGTCCGGTATGGTACAGACGGAAGCACAATACAAATTCGTTTATCTCGCGGTTTTGCACTATATCGAAACGGTCTCGCACCGGAGAATCGCTCAGCAGGTTTGTCAAATTACATTAACACTTTGGCGACCACTCTGGTACGGTGTACCAGTAAATTATAGAATTTCTCAGCGTGATAATACTTCTACTTGTGCGACTTTTGCTGATTCTTTTCATCAAAAGCTCGCCGAGTTTAATATGCCCCTCGATCGAAAATTTGGTAATTTTTATTTTCGTTGCAGGCTGTAAAGAAGAATACGTATGAAATTTAATAAGCTTCAACTGACAGTTTTTTTATGCTCAAACTGGTCTATGAAATCTCGTGTACAATTGTGATGAGAAATTAATGCACAGTAAATTAAAAATATTTTAAATACTTTACTTCTAATAATAGACTTCAATTTTACTACAAAAGCACAAATCTGATATTTATCGCACTTTTTTAAATTTCCGGTACCAGTTTTTGCATACGAAAATTTTGCAAGAATTGTAAATAGTCTACAGAATATGTTTATGCAACGAACAATTCGTTTAGATTCGAAGGAATATGTTTTTAGCAAATTCGAACACTGTTACAGAAATCATTGCAGTTAGGCCGTGAATACACGAACATCCGTTACAAGAGCGAGAGCAACGTGGTGAGCGCCGGTGGATTATGCGAGACGACGGCTGTGACTCCGACGCCTACGAGTCTAACAGCGCCGACGAACTTCAATCTCGGGACTGCCGTTGGTGGTCTGAGGCCCAAGTAATTATCGCCAAAAAAAAGGCCAATAATGGAAGCAGGTTATACTCAACCTCTCAAATCTATCAAAGGTTTCTTCTAGGCCCGAAACCGCTCGAACTCAGTAATGTCTATCGCTGATTAAATGATGAAAAGAGATATAAAAAGAAATTATGATAGGAACACGTATATATACACACATAATAATGGCAATAAAAATAGCCTCCAATTTGACCCGTAGCAAACAGGGACCTATTCGAGCTAATCCGTGGAAGTATTTGCTACGTTTGAGACGCAACGTTCAGCATCCCAACATTGTAAATCTGTAAAATTTATTAGTGCTTCGTGCAAAAATAAGACATTTTTCGTTCGGTCTCTTTGCCAAGAACACACTTTTAATATTCCTAGATAAGTATAACATGACACTTTCAACGAGTACTCGTACGCCTCCCAGTCGCAAGACGAAGGTCACACGCTTTTTATGCCTGAGAATTGTGTTGCAACAAAAAAAAAAAGGAAAACGCGCAATCGATTTATATCGTATGTTAAATATTAATTAGCCGGAGTCAGACTCCGAAATCTTCGCTTTGCCTCGTTGTAAGATTTTTTTTCCTTTTTCATTATTTGTTTTAAAGTTTATCGATAGCTACGATCGATTCTTAAATTGTGATTTGGAAAACTGTACAAACATCCATTGTCGATCTGTAGCAGTTCAACTGCGTTTTTTATTGTATAACGTTTCGCTTTTAATTGTTAAAAAAATTATGTTTTTTGCGCCTTTATTCTGAAGGTACCAACATTTACAGAATAGAATTACATTGTGTTTTTGATACTCTTAGTACAACGGTGGGACACGGACGTGCGTACATAAAAAAAAAAAAACAAAAAAAAACCCTTGTCGAATTCCATAAAAGACCGCTGTGCCGGGTATGTTGTGCATCTTTGTATGTCTCACCCGATAAGTTTAATAATTGTAAATTTAAACCATTGCCTTTATAGTACGGTGATAAAAAAAAGAAAAAAAAAGGACGGCAAACATTATAAAGAGTTCCGAGTAAATTTTGTCGAGGCTTCACCGACCGCCGGGTTGGGTTGGCGAGGTCTTCGCGGATATCACGGAATGAAATTAAGACAACAACGCGACGCGAGATATTTCATTTATATACTAGACGAGAAGAAATTTTATGTGTTTCAATGCGCGGTAAAATGCAATTGTGATAATGTCTTTTTAATTAGGTTTTTATAAAGCTTTAAGTTAACGTCCCGTAAATTAATAGATTTTTATATTAGAAGAGAAAGCTTTGAGATCTTGATCTTGAAAGATTTGTTTCTGTTTTTTGTTCCTTTTTTCCTTTGTTCAAGACCGTACAATCACGCGTATTATCCGCTTTCCAGATTAATCGTCCTTCCGTTCTCTGATTAAAAAATGATCACATCTGCGTTCCCGAAATTTGTGCTTTCGGGAATGTACAAGATACAATTTATGCGAAATTCTTAATATCTATCTTAGTCGAATACATCAGACCATTTGGTCCAGGAAACAAAAAAGAAAACGAGAAAAACCAAGTACTCGCCGCGAAAGAGAGAATACAAGCGAAAACAACAATACTCGATTTCCCTCGAGCCAACAGGCATAATATCATGATTCCGAAGACTATTGCTCTTTGATCGTTAATTCAAGAAAAAAATAAAAACAAAAAACAAACAAACGTGATTCGAAACACCTCGGTCTTATGGACGTTCTATTATTTCGATGAACATAATACTTAAAAAAGCAAAACCAAGCCTGACTATATATAGGGAGAGAAAAAATAAAATTAATTTTTTGTGTAAATGATTATTTATTATACTCGTATAATTCCCTGCTTCGTTCATAACTAAATCATGTGCATTATCGATATATATACACACGCACACACATACGTATATATATATATATATATATATATATATGTATGTATGTACTAAGTCGTACCGCGTTTAAACTGCTTCGATTACAAAATATTCGAAATAATTATATGAAAGTCCATCAATGGGAAAATCTGCTCTCTGAGATTTTCTATTTTTACCCTCCGTAATGATCATTTCGCTTTTGTTGAAAAAATCTTAAATACTATATTTTTACTGTAATCTAGATCACCTTTGCAGCTTATAACACTGAGTATCATTTAACGATCTTAACTCTACTTTGGAATACCTTCTCGATCGGCTTTACCTCACCGAATCGTGCTTTGCGCTTTTCTATTCTCGCCTCGCGCTCAGCCTTTTCCATAATACTGGATGCCGTTGTGCCAAATCTTTCAGAACGTTTCTTCAACACCTCGTAGGATACGTGCTGCAAAAAAGTACGTCGAATAGATCGAAAGATTTTTACGGAAAACTATTATTTTAAATTCGGAAAACGTGGTTTTTTCTAAAACGTTTTTCCTGTAAGGGAGAGTTGTCGAATATCGGTCACAATCCTAGACATCAAAAAAATCTCGACGTAAAATCTTTCGAATATCATTTAGCAATTCAAAATATGAAATTATTTAAATTTACCTAGCATTCGATGTTCAAAATGTTATCTATCTGACATCATCGAACAGACACGGGTGATACGAGACACCGATAATTTTTCCTGTTCTAATTTATACATTAATCAGAAACAAAATCATCGACTTAACGAAGATTGACAATTCATCAAAGTTGAGTCTAGAAACTATGAAACATACTATTGGAGCAACGTAACCGCAATTCGTCAATCCGACCATTGAGACTAAATGGAATTTTGAACATCATCTTACCACTGGCGTCTTGATGGAGGCCGATGATTTGCTATTTTGATTGTTGACATTGAATCTTTCTGATCTAGCCTCTTTTTTAGCTGATTCAGACAGTGGCAGGCCAAACTTCTTGGCCCTCATCTCGAGTCTCTCCTTCACACCCAGTTCCGACAATTTGATAACTTTTTTCTCCGGCTGCGAGTCACCCGATATCTTTGTGGGTATCTCATCCTCTTTAGCCTCGTCAACTTTGACCTCTTCAATAATAGCCTTACGATTGAGAACTATTTTCTTGGTGCTTCCGGTATTGCTCTCTGTTGAAAGCTTGCGCTTTTCTCCTACTTCCCGAGAATCCGGCTTGCTGGACAGTTCCTCTATTTCCTCATCCTACACGTTCAGAGCAATGAAACATACATACATATATATATATGTATAAATTTTTTCATGTATCGGAAATGGCAGATAAAGAGCGCTCAAAGACAGTACTCTTAAGGTCAGTGAGTGAAAGTAATTGTTTGTTATATATAAAAATTGTGTTTTAAAACAGGTTTTTAAGGAGGCAGTGGCTAAGAGGATCTTATGTTTTGTGTGACTTATGCAATCTCAGAAAACTAATATCAGACATTTTGTATTTCAATACTCGTGTACGTGGAGTTGATTTTATAGAAAAAACTCCAACATAAGTTCTGTATCATTATTCAAATAGAACTTATATATATTTAAAAGGGCGACGTCTGTTAAATAAATTCTTTGAAAAAAAAAAACATCGGACTCCTTTAACATTTGTCGAATGGGTCTTACCCCAAGCACTGCATCTTCGTCAAGTATCTCATCTGTGGTCTCGTCCAGAGACAATGTTGAGTCTAAAACACATTAATAAATTATAAACATTGTTTACAAAAAAAAATGACATCGATTATTCATTTCCTGCTCTGTCACGCGCAGAAAAAAAGCATACCACCGTGAATAGCTAACTGCAACCGCTCAACGAGTTCCGTTTTATTGCCGGTGGTAGGCAATCCACGCTGTTTCAATTCTACCTTTAGATCGGTAACCTGTGGATAAATGGGGTAAATGGATAAGTGTAAAAAAAAACTCGAACAATAACGATTATTTTCATGAGCTAATGATTGAGGGTTAGATGCGACTCAGGATGAATCGGACCACCGGGTAATCGAGTATAGTTGTTAAAGTATTCTTGCCTTCATCTTCGAAAGCTCACTGAGCCCTTTCTCGTACGACGAATCAGCCATGCTGCTTATATCGCGTCGACACAAGAAGTATTACGATACTTACGAAACAAAACACTAACACTGTAACCGTAACTGCTGGGAATGCTACAAAGTGCTATGAAGCTTATCGCTCTCGACTGGTTCGGTTGAAACTGTGTCGAGAGTATAAACGGAATATATTAAATAATTTTTACGCTAAAGGCTACCGTCGCGCTCCACGGTCTGTCTCGGCGATTCGCTACAACCAAGAATCGACCACGAGAACCGTGTGTTCCTTAATTCATCCGATTCGGCTGCATTTCCGGTTTCAAAATGTTACACCTTGATCTGAAGTAATGTATTTCCGATATAACGTAACTTTCAGTATAAAATGAAAATTACAAAACGAAAGTCTGTTTAGTTCCGGTCAAAGGTTGGGATTTTCAGATTCGAAGTAACGATTTTCCATGCACGTAAATTCCGATCTAAAAGCTAAATGTGTTGAACAGAGAATGACAACAGCGATTGCTTATTATTTTTCGCTTAAATTTATTTCGAGCGCTGCCATTGATGGAAATGTTTCATACATTGCGTAAATACGTACATACACTGCAATTGAACGTCGAAAAAATGCATGTAAATTCGGTTCACATCCGGAACAGGTTATTTGTGGTTACTTTACCGGTTAGTAATACTTCAAGTAAGTTGCACTGTGATTATCCAGTTTTATAAAAATCGAATTGTCATATAACTTAATTTCATGTATTAGGATGCTGTTCTCTATAACTTCTGTAACATCGCGTTCAATGGGTTTTCGCCAAAACACAAACAACGAACACGGTCGGTCAAGGAATCGAGGGGAACAATCCAGCCAATAGTCGCGTCTCGGTCGGTAGTTAGAAGTTGCCTTGTCGTCATATGTTTTCTGTCGAAAAAACGACGTTCGTCTGTCAAATTCGTTGCCTATCGTTTATATTTTTAATTATAATAACGCACAATCTTACTTTTTTTCACTCGTTAAGTAACTCCTCTGCGTTTGGACTGTCGAGCTGTCGCTGCGTTTTTCCATTTAACGGTGCTGTCGCACCGATGCGCTTCCTGAAGGGGAAAGTCTGACGTGGTCAAACTTCGACTTGTCGATTATACAGGTTACTTGGAAAATTTTCTATTAAGTTGTAGTTTGTTATGAATTAGATCGATCACTCGATGAAATTCAATGGAAGAACATTATATCGAGACCGTTGTTATTTCGTACACGATCGTGCGATTGAAGAATCTGTCGACAAACTGCGAAGTCAAACTTTTGTTTTGCATCGTCAAGGTTGGATTCAGAATAGTTTTGGCAATGGGTCTTGCGTTGTGTTCTTGCAGGTCGATCTCGCGCTGTATTCTCCGCGTCCACTGGGAATTTTTACTCATCGCTACTCGGTAGCCGAGGCCATAAATATTTTAAAAATTTCAAATACTGCATTGTGTTGGAGAATACATTGCCAGTTTCAAGGTTGTCTGTCCTATGGTGAGGATGAACAGAAAGCCGAATAGTGCTACTGCCAGATTAAAGCAGGATTATCTGAGGCTAAAGAAAGATCCTGTGCCATACGTGATCGCGGAACCAGTTCCAGCCAATATACTGATTTGGTAATTTTTACTTTTATTTTTTCCTTCGTTATATTAAAATATACAGATATATCTGTTACTCTCAATGCAGATATTTATCGGAGAAGATTAAAGATTATTGATTCTGGAGGTGTCGTATTTATAACTAAGATAATTATTTAATTATTTATGATACAGCTCCATTCCTTTTTTATATTATTACTATTTACAAGGGTACACACACACGTGCAATGTGTCAGTGCAGCAATAGTTTGATGCAATGAAAGACGATAAGAGAGTAATTATTATAAACAGTAGAGTTGATGCTATGACTAGATGAATTATAATAACACTATGATTATGATTATATTTTGAGTATGGACAAATCTGACTAAGATTTTCTACGCCGTAAAGGTTTTTCTCAAATAATTCTGTACAATTGTTACTCTATATACACACAACTATCAGACAAGATTGGAAATGATCAATTTCATAGGAGTCGCATTTATAACTAGGATAATTATGACCTAGTCTACCCAGGATTTTCTACTCTGTAAATTTTATTCTGCCGTCTCCATTTTTACATACTTTATATAATTGTATCAAGAATTATTACGTGAGTTTTGTTGTCGTCGTGTTTCATTAAAAAAGAAAACGTAACCTGTAAATCTAGAAATCTATAAAAATATTTTTTGGATAGATAAATTGATTGATAGATTTGTTTCAATGTTTCAGGCATTATGTCGTCAAGGGTCCGGAGGACACACCGTACGAGGGTGGTTTTTATCATGGCAAACTAGTTTTCCCAGGTGAGTTTCCGTTCCAGCCGCCAAGCATATATATGACAACACCAAATGGCAGATTCAAGGTAAACACGAGGCTGTGTCTCTCGATATCCGATTTTCATCCGGACACGTGGAATCCAGCATGGAGCGTTTCCACGATACTCACCGGCCTCTTGAGCTTTATGGTAAACATCAGAGTCACTTAATATTTTCAATCTACTCATGTAATAACCTTGACTTTAAGTTGATTTTATATTAATTTTTAATTAATTTTAAGTTAACCCAAAGTTAATGATAAGTTATTTTTAAGTTTTAAAATTCGTACTCGATTCAAACTAGCATCTACTATTTCAGATTGAGAAGAGTCCAACACTTGGCAGCATCAACACAACGGACTGGGAAAAAAGACAATGGGCCTTACAGAGCTTGGATTTTAATCTGAGAGACAAAATGTTCTGCGAACTGTTTCCCGAGACCGTTGCGGTAAACAGAAATTTTTTTCCGATCTTATGTGAAAAATTTGTCACTCTATATTTTATCGTCTTACATCCCAATGTACCTTCTTTCTCGATCCAGGAAATAAATATAGAGCTTGAGCGGCGGAAAGTGACGGAAAAGCAGACGAGGCATCAGTCGACTGCCGCCGAGGTATCGTCGCTGATACGAGATCAGTTGCAGCGCGAGCAAAGTCCATTCCACAGCGTCCTCACGAATCTGTTCGTCATAATAGGTTTCGCAGCTTTCGCCTACAGCGTTAAATACGTTCTCTGGAGTATCGCGATGGAGTAAAGAAAGAAAACTAAAAAAAGAAAAGAAAAAGAAACTGCCGTGATAAACGTTCCGATTTGTCTCTCTCGTCAGTGGACGGTGCAATGAAGGGGGGGGGGGGGGAGAACAACATTGCTGTACAATTTTGCAGAAGCCAAAGTTGCGATGCTCCAAGTTTCACCGACACGTATTCGTCGAGTCGTTCCTCAGCTCATTTCACGCTTCGACCAACCGATGGCGGGAGAGGGGAGAGCTTGGCACTCGATAGGAAACGATGAGTTTCGCAGTGGTTCGATTTCCGAAATATAATTCCGCAACGGATAAATATAAATAAATAGCATGAAAACCGCGAAATATGGCACGGTTTTTAGTTGGATGCACGGTTGTCCTTGAATTGAATAGCCTACGTCACGTCGGATAAAACAAATCTAGTAATATCCACCTACTATATTAGCAAAAAAAAACATTTTGTAATAATAACGCTATTCTTGGAGTTCAAAAAGAAAAAAAACATGAAACTAGATTATAATAATATTATAAGTAGGGAATTGTTTTGAGGGCTTCCTGTAATTGAATCGCATCGCAAAGCATCAAAACTGTGTCTATTGGAATCGCAATGCAAATGTGCGATTCTTTTCTTCCTTTTTTTCTCTTCGAAATGATTTTTTAAAAATCTGAATTATGGCACTGTTTGCTATATCTTCTCGCATATATATATATGTATATATGAAAGTTCTAGTATACGTTTTGTTTTTTTTATTCGCATAATTTTTGTTGACCGACGTTGTATTCACAAGTTTATCCGCACCTTCGTGGTCCGAGTCGTGTCTCGTCGCACATACTCGCGACGGACGATTATTTCTTTGTACATAGCCGTATTACACCTATAAAGTTGCTCGCCCAGGCAGTTCGAACGTCGTTGCTGGAAAACGAGCGTCGAACGATTGAGAGTAAGAGGGGGAAGAGATGACTACTATTCTTGGTACTGTAGACAGTGTGAGCGGCAGAAGGCAGCACACGACACTCGCTTCACTCGGTTTACATACTCGCGTGCGCGTTCACCGTCAGCGACGTATAAACTGTTAGAATTTTCATTCAATGCAGCGTCTGTCCGAGTGCGCTCACGGTGAAGGACTTCGAAGGCTCCTGTGCGAATCTCGGTCGTATTTATATGTAATGCCGAAGCTCGAAGCACGTATATTATACTTTCGCATCCTTACTCTTGTCTCCTGAGACACTCGACTCGTCGTTCGACGCGAGAGATCGAGGATGGAAATTAAAAGAAAAATGTCATCAATCCATTCGAGAGAAAAACTTGTAGCGGGACAATAAAATATGATATTTCAAGTTAACGTTCTCATCGATGACTTATTCATTTTATCATCGATTAATGTTAGATCGTTACAGTGGATTGAAAAGTTGATCGAAATGCTTTCTATTTTTCGATCATACCAAAAGGCTGCGGTGGGTTGATCGATGGATTCATTGATGGATATCAATGAATCCATCGATCAATTCAATTAATCGGTAGTTCATTGAGGCGGACACTATACGACGAATCATTGTTTTTACCGTGCAGTATCTTGGCTCTTTCGTTTATTTTTTACTGCTCTTTAAGAATTGTAAAAATAAAAATGATAGATATGTTGATAAATAATTTTATAATAAATTATTATATGAAAAAAAAATTTTAATAAATGGAAAATCTTTAAAAAAAAATATCGTAGGATCTTTTTCGCAGGAATAATGCGGTTGTAACCAATGTTATTCTAGCTGATGCTTCGAATATATGTTTCCGTGATTTTTTTGTTTTTTTTTTGTCCGCAAGAACAATTTTTCTCGTAGTCTCCGAAAAAAGTCACGCTACAAAAGCGAGCAGAAACTAATTCGACGTGGAAAGAACGAGGGAGTTCTCAGCGGAATTTCGTTACTCTGCCTATATATTAATAGATCATTTTACAATAAAATGTTTATTTATGCACTCGATTAACAGACCTTGCTATTTTACATATAATAATAAGTGTTCCTATCACAATAAAGAACACATGTTACAGATTTTTCTATAAAACTAGCGTTTCCATAAAAATAAGAGGTTCCCAAATACTAATTTTCCACGATTCTATAACACCACCTTTCATAACTCAATAAAAAATCAAAAAGGAAAAACAACATTCAAGAAAATTATCGTGGAATTAATTTCGAAGGGTGACCGTGAATGCAAGTTATGTTATCATATCTAATCCTTGAACATGTGTGTCGGCGTGATATTTTTTTTTGTTCTAGGGAAGGATTTCCCAAGCTCGTTCTCGCACTCTCCGCAAACATCCCGCTAAAGAAGCAAACAGCAATTAATTCGACCGCAAAATAACAAGAAAGTTCTCGGCAGGATTTCGGTACTCTGTCTGCATAGGGAGAGTTCCGGCACTCGTCGCCGGTTAAGCGTCACGTTCGGTGTCGCAGTCTTCGTCGGCGTCACCCTCGAAATTTGGAAACTCACGCCTACGCGATGTAAATCATCGTATGGCAACAGGCGCCAGGACACCGGCCGGCCCAAAGCGTCTCGGGTGAGATCCTGGCCAAATAAGATGCACGTGTATCGGAATCAACGGCAGGATGTGTGATTACGGACTACGGCGATTTACGAGGACCCGCGGGCAATGAAACGCACCCACCGATTGTAAATCATCCGCTCTACACGAATTTTTGTTATCTTATGAATAATTTTTTTTCACCTATACAATTTCCTGGATTTGTGGATTTTATTGGGACGAAAGCTGCAACGGAAATGCTCCGTCGTACGGAAACAAAAATAAGAGATATAAAAAGAAAAACTATAAGCTACAATATACAATTTTAAATTGAATTGCTAGCAACTTTTACAATCCTATAAGTTTGACTTTGCATGCTAACACTAAAAGATTAAAACTAATGTAGTATCTTTTTTTTAATTCGGATTCAACTTTTCTCACCCTCATTAATATCAATAACAAACAGACTGAAGGACTTGAGTCGATGGTTTTTTGTCAATCAGACGAAAAACTCTAAAAATATATAGCATTGGCAATAAATTGCTTCTAACACTACTCAATTATATTTTTCTTCACACTTATGACTCTCAATCGGCGGTGATTTATTCGTGCACAATCTTGTGTAAATTTTGGAAGAATAGTTTGCAACGAGAATTTTGATTTGCGAGTGAAATCTCGGGTCTAAAATAATGGTAGGAAAAAAATATTAAATACAGTTATAAAATGCTGATAATAATTATTTTTAAAGTGCAGCTATTCGGATTTCCTTTGTCATTGGCGTTCACCAGCAAGAAGTTGGTACTGAGAAGCTTTTGGAGCATCCAGTGTCATCGCCCAGCACACTGGTAGGAAAAATCTTTTGGTTCGGGGAATCATTTTACGCCCTCCGGTTTCCTCAGACGCGAGAGACGACGCCGCTCGCTCATTCATCCGAATCGCTGCAGCCACCCTTGCACTTCGGAGCCTATCGGGTCCGGTATGGAACGGCAACGCCGCTGAGGGATAATTAACTGTGTCGAGACGACCTCATTACCGGTCTTAATGAGCTGCCATGACTGACCCCGTGCGTTTTCCTCCTGAGACCCTCCAGACTCTGGTTCACGAATTCCGGAGTCATATTTACAGATACTGAGAGAATTTTTATGAGCATTGGAATTTTTTTTTCCTTTCCTCCAAGAAAAAAAGTTGCAATTACATAAAAAGAGAGAGAAAAATTAAACATTTATAGGCAAAATAAATGATTGCTATTAAATTTAATAAACTTCGAAATTCAATAATCTCTGTGTTATATCATTGGTTACTGTTGACTGTCATGGTTGGACCATAAAAATATTGCTTATTAAAAATTACATTATGAATGGATAGATACAAATTTATTGGGCTCTGGAATGAATCACCTAAGAATCGGAGCATGCAGATATTAATACTAGTTGTAGGGAAAAAAAGCAGTTGTAAAGTGATATCGAAAAAAAGGTGGAAGAAGAAATCTTTTTATATCACTAAAATATCTAAGTTTCACCTTCTTCGCATGTGCGTTCGAGAGCTCGAAGTTGCTTGCGACAGATCGTTTCAATGAAAAATAAATCTTATTCGGCTAATGGACTTTATACTTCGGCCGTTTCAAAATTAACATCGTGAATTATGTAACGAAAAAGATGTAATTAATGAGATGTTTATACGTGGCACGATACCTGTTTCATTTATTAATTTCAGTACTATGAAATTAATAACATATTTATATTTGACACATTAACTGTACTATTTATTCATTTTCATGCTATTACAATTATTTTTTTATTTTCATACTGTTTTTAACCGGGAAAATTATAACGACCGTTAGCCGCATGAAATTTTTCAGTCGACCAAGCCGACTCAACTGTAAAGCTCCCCATTAGACTATTTACCTAATTTTTTAGGGATAGCGAGCCGGGACGTAGAGTTCCCGGTGGAGGGCTTCGTAACTCAGTGAGTTTGAGCTTTAGTGCCGAGCATAAAACGGTCACAAGGGAGGCCGGAGAAACGGGCTCGCGACCGCGAGAAACTCCGTTCGAGATACCGAGAGAAAGACGGGTGAAGCTGTTGGAATAAGTTGGCGGAGCGGCATTACGGATCGGCTCTAAATATGACGTACGTCGGGCGAGGCCGTCGCGGCACTAACGACGGACGATGCATCATCCCAGTGAAAACAGAGGAAGTGACAGAAATTGCGCTGATTTAGCCGAGACTCCGGAGAGATAGAGAAAACTGACAGCGAAAGCGTTGCCGCTTCGAGCCACGGAGATGAAGGAAGACGATGATGGAAAAATAAGAAAATTAAACCCCGTCGACTTGGAAGGTATAACAGCAGATGTTAACCACCTAGAACACAAATCCCGCCTTACATCTATTCTAACCATTCCTTCTCAATGTTTTCCGACATCATTTTCCACCTTTTTTTTCAACCCTTTGCTGCTACATTCTCGACATTAGGTTTTCCGGTGTGTGTTAACCATAGCGTCGTTGGAGCGAGGAAGAAGAAAATGAAATACAACTGGTGAGAAACAAAAAGCTGATTTGAGAAGGGATTAACTTTAATGAGATTATTGCATCCAGATGCTTACTATGGAGGAGGAAATTTTGCCGCCGTTACTCGCTCTTATGAATTATGATAGACTGGGATTTTATTAATGTCTCGGTGAGGCTTCAAATCCCTACACTTAAATTAAACTAGTAGATTTATTTATCGAAGTCACATTGAAGGGCGGGCCATATTGTCCGACTACGGATCATTTATAAAAATGAAGCAATCTTTCGGATATTTTTAAATCTCGTTGGAATCAAAGCTCAACACCTAAAATATCTCAGATGAGTAAAATTGTTTTTTAAATTCAAGTTCAAAGCTCAACACTTGAATCACCTCAAACAAATAGATGTAGTTTCAGATTTTGTGAACCTATCTTTGCGTCCAACTTGCTTATATTAAATCCGACCATTCAAACCCTATCGGAGCGTCCAGCATTTTAAAAAATTCGACCATCCGTCTCTCCGCTCCCGAGTGATCTCACTCTCGAAGCCACTGCCTATGTTTAGTCTTAGTCGGTTTTCTCGGATTTCCGTGAGTGAAAAGCGGCCGGAACAAGGGGTGAGAGAGTGGAACACAGGTCGCCCTACCATAGTTCTGCCGCTTGTTTCTCGTGGCTGCTGCTGCCGGTTCTCGGTCGACCGTTTTACGATCGAGAAACGCAACGCGCTCTTTCCTCGAGTTCTCTCTCCCGGTTCCACGGTACCGAACGATTTACATTACCCTCTTCGGATATCCCAGACCGAGTTTCTGTTGCCGGGCGCCGAGCATATAACGAGGAGGAACGAAGCACCGAGAGAAATGCCGAGGGACTACGAAGAATATACGAGAGTGAGTACACTCTCGTCTCTGTTGTCGATTCCTTCGAGCGGGTTTACTACCCCCTCGATCACGAGCTCGAGTGATCTACGAGCGGCGCCGAAGCCGACTTGGGTGATCCGTGAACGACCCTCGACGAGAACTCTCCGGACTCCCGGTCTACTTAGTAGCCGCGTACAACGACTAAATAGCTTTGAGTCGCGACGATTGAAGTCTCTCGGTAGCGCACACCGAGATACTCAAAAATGGAAAAAACGTTTTTACGTCTTCCTCTCAGTAACGGAATTTTTATTATTTTTTTGCTGATTTTAATAATCTGTTAATTTATTATCGATGATTTTTGATCATCGTGTATCGATGAAAATTTTGATAAAATATTGATAGAAGGTATATTCAAAAAAAAAACAAAAACTGTAGACCCCGATCTGGAAATCCGAATATCGACGATAAATTCATAACTGTAGAATTACGGAATTTCAGAACTCAATTCTATGCGCTGTGATTACAGAATTTTCGTTTTCATAGCGTGGAAAAATAGATTACAAATTTTCGAAAATTCATTGTACATTCTATAATTCTATAATTTCGATTTTCATAGCATAGGGACTGAATTATGAAATTCATGAAAAATCATTCCATGTACGATGTTTGAAAAAATCCGACTTTCATAGCATACGGAATATATACCAGAAGTCCAAAATTCCTATTCGTATAAAATGAATTTTCATGCGCTACGAATTCGTAAAAAAAAAAAAAAATTGGGCAGTTAATATTTAATGAAACGGAAACACGTTAAGAACGATGTTCCAGAGGTTGAATTTTGCTGTGTGGATTATCGGATATTTTGTAAGCGGAGCCTTAGTTATTGAAACTTTGACGTCACATTCTTTATTTATCTGTACATCTATAAAATCTTCGAGGCATATATAGGGAGCAATAACGTTACGTTTGTGAAGGAGTCACGAGTGCGATCGTAAACGAGTAGTAAAGCTCGATCGTTACACTGGATAAACGACGCGAGACGGGACGACGGAAGAGAAACGGCAGATGCTGAACCGGAGAACGGAGACAGCTCTGCGTCTCGGCCCTTCCCAGACCGCCGCCCTGCACGGATTACCCGTATTGTATCCGCGGAATCGGGCTTCGTTTGGATTGGCTCAGAGGCTTCGTGGTTGACAACTTTCCGAACCAATGGAAAACCAACGAATGGGCGGAGATTCTTCACTTCTTGATCGCGATAACATCAAAGTTCTACACGCGTTACATTGTTTTTTTTTTTTTTTTTTCGGAAATTCGAAGATGATCGACAAAATAAAATATCGGATAACCGATTAGATATCAAGATTTAAAATAAAAAGTTTACGGATTCTGAAAAATCATGTTACATCTAAAAATAACAAAATATTGTAATTAAAGATTTTATAATTGTGGTTAACATTTTTGCGAAGCGATGGAAGATCAACGAATGGGCGGAGATTCCTTAGTGTCATCGCGATTACATTAAATTTCTTCGCAATGTCTCACTTCCGTACACGGTGCCTTGTATTTTTTTCCGTGAAAATTCGAAGTAATCGATTGATAAATCACGAAAAGCGAAGAATTAAAAATATTGTCTTTGAAAATTTTAGAATATGTCTTGTTAAAAAATTACTCGGAATAAAGAAAAATAAAAAAAAATATAGATTTTATTTTTATTTCACTAAAACGAATCAATCGACGAGCTTGCTAGTCATTTTTTTTTGTATCAAATGCCTCACGAGAGGTGGGTGAGATGCAAGAAAATAATGAATAGATTGACGTCGCTGAGTGCGCGTCATGTAAATTGTTTATCGATCCAGCGACATTCGCGAACGAGTCCGCGACTTCTGCCGCGTATCGAGACGCTTGGTTAATGATTTTCAAAGATACACCGAAGTCGTGAGCAGCGAGCGTGGATCTCTCCCGTTTCGTTGCGGAAATTTCCGTGTAGCTGCGCAATATAGTAGATAATACGCTAAATTTATTTGGCTCGTGAGGAAAAAGATCTACCGCGCATGCGCGCAAGGGTGCAACGGGCAAGAAATACGGATTGGAAAAAAAAGCTCGAGTAATTCACATAACTGATTTTTTTTTTATTATTACAATTACCATCTTTATATAAAAATACTGTACAGTATGTATATATATATATATAGATATATACTATGCTAGATCTTCATATCGATAACTAAACATATAAGCAGCGAGGCGGCGGGTGAGCGAGTACAAAAAGAAATTGCCTCGATTTTCCGCATGCGCGAAGCTGTCGAAGGAATGGAAAACTAATATTTTCTTTGAACGCAGAGACTTGCGCTCCGTTTCTTACGAGCTAGAACGTCAGCGGCTTGCCGCAACTGTTGCGCGTGAGAAATTCGATATTTACAGTATGAAACACGCGGTATACAATTCCTATGTTCTACCACATATATTTACAGAGAGAACGAGATGCCGAATTCTCGAAACGTAAAATTCATTTTTCTCGACTCCTCGATTTATTATATTCGAAAAAATAAATTATTGCATTATCCGGCCTCGCAGGCACGCACGCCACTTATTGTACATCGGAAAATTTACAGGATTGTCAAACACTCGATCGTTGATTAAACTTAACTTATTAAACGAATATATCTTCGATTCTATGTACAATTTTCCTTATAATAAGTCCTTTTTTTTTTCAAAAATTATCTTTGGTATTTAAGCTGTATGGGCAAGGCACGATAAAGGCACTTAAGCCGTTTTCTAAGCAAATATCGATTATCCTAAACGTCTAACGAAGTAATTGTGAACGCGAATGCTCGACACTCTCGTCAATAAAAATCACATATCGCTAAGTGGAATATACACATACATGTATATATATATACACATCCGATAATATAACAAATCGTTTAAAAATAAATACGCAACGGCAATAAACCGCGAGTGGAAAATGAAAAACCAGGGTATCAATTAACGAGCGAAGAAAATAAATATCGATGGCCTACAGTTGAAAGAATGTTTGTTGTTTTGGAGCTGTGATTTGTAAATTGGATCAAGGCAAATAAAAAAAAATGTATAAGTCAAAAATTGTCTCAGCCTTCGAAAGCTCTCGGACAGTTCGGTGCCCAAAAGAAAAATAGTGTTTAGTGACGTTGGAGATAACGCATACTGAGTTTGTTTTTGTAGTATTGGCGAGCCGGCTGGGAGAGGCCCCAAAAAATCTTAATTTTTTCAGGCGCAATAGAAGCTCCCCGTGCATTGAAATCCGACGGACTGCGGTGAGCTCTCCAATATTCTATCTCGAAACGGCGCCAAACGTTACAACGACTCTTCTCTAATTGAATTCAAAGAGATTTATGGTCGGTCGGCTTCTCGTCGAGGACGCAGAAAAAACTGTCTCGTTTCGTCGGGCTCGCTACTCGTTTTTTCGGCTTTTTTTTTACGATCTCGGTCTTCCCGTCGCTCGTCGAGCGGGGCGGACAAGAAGAGAGCGAGGAACTCCGGTAATTATGAATGAATATTAAAAACAAAAAAATCTCTAACCCCCGCCACTTCCGCGAAGGGACCGCCGCTTCGAGGACAATCTTTCGAGGGTTCGGCAATGTTTTGATTTTATTTTTAATAAGTTTTTTTTTTTGGCTCGCGATAATTAAGACGAACGAAGTGTCGCTCGATATTCGCCAAGGCGATTCTTGTCCGACTGTCGAAAAACCGTATTTCTTTTACCCTCACATCCGCGAAGGGTTCGACGACGATCTTTCGAGAGTATGACACAAATTTTTATTTTATTTTTAATAAGTTTCTTTCTTTTTTACGTGCGATAATTAAGATGGACGAAGTGTCTCTCGATATTCGCCAAGGCGCTTCTCACTCGACTGCCGAAAAGCCGCGCTTCTTTTGCGGTCACATCCGTTCAAGACGCTTTTTTTTCTTTTCGATCTCCCCTGCTCTCATAAAGATTCACCGCAGTTAATATAAAGAAAGAAACGCCGCCCGAGAAGGAGGCATTAACGGGCGGCGTGCGGCGTTCGTTAGGCGAGGCAAATTCGACTAGAAGTTTGCTTTGGCTGCTTTAAAATAACTAACTTAAATCGTTCGCCTCGGCTTTCGCGCCGGGGCCGCTGGCTCTCGTCGGGCTCGGGCTTTATCGGGCGAGCCACGAAATATTCACACGGTCTCGTGCAACCGCGAAAGATCGTACGCTGTCTTGCGTAAACTATTATGACCGGGAGGTCTCGCGCTTCTCGGACGATCACTGTTAACGGCCGTGAGTTCTCTCCGTGGAAACCCTCGGGCATCGGGGAAAAAATAATATTTTGCTCGACTCGGGGGAAAGATCTCGACTAGCGATCCCTGTGCGCGGACAGAAACGACCCCGGACGCCAAAGTTCACGTGTAAATATTTCTTATTTTTTGAAACTTTTTTCACCGGACACTTCTGATGAGTAGAAACAACTTGACATTTTTCTCCAGACATACTCGACGTGGAATTTTCAGTTAATTTCGATGGTGAAAAATTGATTTCTTTTTTCTGGAGTCGAAAAATGTACGTGCTGAGTGAAATGATTAAAATTTTTCCTCGTTAAACTTGACGTGGTATTTCGTTTAGTTTTACAAAGTTGGCGTTTAATTTTGATGGTGAAAAAAAAAAAAATGTTACTACGGGTTTTTTTTCTGGCGCAAAAGTTTCGTGTAGCGAGGTAGCGGAGGAGGTTCCGTAAATTTTCTGTCGTGGGGTCAAACTGCGTAACCGCACGCTTCGAGTGCCCGAGGGTTTTCGGCCCGATTGCTCCCGCAGAACAAACTTCCCCGAGCCCTGGAAAATCCGGCAATAATCGTCGATTCATTCCCTCACAATGTCATTGTTGTGTGCGCGCGCCACCTCGTCGAGGGAATCCCCGAATAGGCGGAGCGTTGTTTTGTCCTTCAGAGTTCCAACGCATTTTCCGCTGGTACTTTCTTCGGTGAGAAATTCCACAAGAGTTCTCGAAACCGTCGATAAGCTCACGATCGGCAGTTCGAGGCTCGGAACGTGGATTCCCCAGTTATATTTCGGCAATTTCGGTACTTTCGTTCCAGCGAAAATAGGAAATTAACGTTTCTTCTTTCTTCGTTTTTTCTTGACAACCTTTGAAGAATTTTTGATTAAAAAAAAAGTTTCTTCGAAGTCTCCTGTCGATCACGCCTTGCTCTCGTTGCGTCTCGGCAGAAAGACAAAGAAGATCTTCTCACGATCGTCAGAAGCGATCGTTAAAAAATCAATGGAATATTTTGTCTATAACGTCGTGTTCCAGTCGCCCTCCATTCGCCAGACGCTGAAGGCGTACGCCAGCTTCTCGTGCGTCATGTAGCTGCAGGACGACGATGCAATTTCTCTCGCCGCCAGTAGAGCGCCTCTTCTTTCGCCTAAAAAGAAAACAAGAAAGAAAATTAGCGCACATTTAATGGACAACGGTTTCGAGGCTCGAACAGAAATAAATTACTGTGCTTGATAATGAAAACTGTAATTAATTTTTTTAAACCGTGTCGACAGTTAACCCTCAAAGATAAAATTTGTAACGGGCTTGCGTTGATATTTGTCACAAGTGCGAATGTTTTAACCGTGAATGGTCAGAGAGAAAAAATTAATATATGAAAAAAAAAATCTTTACAGTTTCCTTCATCAAGTGAGCTCGGGATGTGCGGAAAGAACTGTTGAATCAAATTTTCCTATCAACTTTAAGGCAAGGCTAAACTTGTGCGACGTGAAACCAAGTGCGAAAGAGGCAGCACAATGGAGTTCGTATGAGAGCGAAGGAAAGGGGGTTTAGACTTAACTATGAACTTTAAATTTCAATTCTAACTGTAAATTCAAACTATTAATTTCTTTAATCTCACCAATCATCAACGTTCAAAAATAAAATCTTGGAGGAAATTGCATCGATATTCGCCGTCTGAGAATTTACTCTTAACCGAAAAAACTGAGCACTCGTGAAAAAAAAAATTAGAATTTAGGTAGTTGAAAAACGACGGAATTGCAACAAAACGTGCGAGACGACGCTATTTCCATCGCCGGTATCGGAATCACTCTTCGCCTGCTGCAGTCGTTACGACGCCGGACACCGACCTATCATAAACGTCCTCGGGTACTTAGCGTCTCGATATCGTTAGTCACGCTAACTTACGACAATCGTTTTTCGCAGGTTTAGCGGGCTAGCTTGTAACTCGTCAAACGCTCTCCGAGATAGCAGAACCGGCAGGAGAATTAAGAGGAGGGGGGAATGATTTAACGACTTGTAAAGCGAGCCTCGAGGCTGAATTTTCGCGTTCTCTCCCACACGAGTGACCAAATACACATTTTCGCGCGTGCTCGCTTTCACCGGAATGACGATTATCCCTACTGTTATTCCTGCGGGCAAGAATAGCGAGGAGACTCGATTAACCGTTGCGCTTTGCCGTCGGAAGGAGGGAAAGGGAAATTTTCTTTGGTCTCAAAAACGGTTGATCGCGAAGGGTGAGAGAGAGTTGACTAATTGGCCGAAAATATTTCGTACGTCTTGATACACGAGTATAATAATTTTCTGCAAGTACAGAGAAGCTCGATCGAGGAGAAGCAGCGCGCATGCGCATCGGTCCTGAATTATACGAGAAGCAAAAGCAGAAGCAGTGAGGGAAGCAAATTAAAAAAAAAAAAAAAACGAAGAAGCTATGGCGACCCGGGGGTCTGTTTTAATTACACTGCTCGTGCAGAGTAAACACAGCGAGACTGCCGTGCAACGGAGGATCGTGTAAACAGGCAATCAACGGGACGAGACTCGAGATCCGAGGAAGGATCGCTTCTTACAAACACCCGAGAGACGTCTAACGCACGAGAAGACGTTCGATTCTCGAGAAGGCAACCCCCTCTTTTCGTTGGGTTTTTTTTTTGGTTCTAGAGAGCGAACACTCCGAGCTTTCGAGACTCGTGTCGTAAATCTTCGTCTCTCGAGTACTCGAGGGAAAATTTTAAACAAAACAGCGGTTCTAACTATCTCGCTAGGGAAACATTTCGATGCGACGACTAAATGCTTGCTACCGCGATTCAATTACAACGTATCGCGATATTGCATAATTCAGATTGAATTTTTTTTCTTTTTCGGTTTTTTTATTCTCTTTTTTTTTTGGGAGTGAGGACTTTTGAGCTTTTCAAACTCGTGCCTTCAATCTTCGACTCTCGGGTACTCGAGGACAATTTTTAATATCAGAACGGTCCAAAATATCTCGTCGCGAAAACATTTCTATCCGATGCACGATCAAATGGCGTCGGCTCGCGAATATTGCACATTCTAAAAAAACCCTTTCGAATTTCACATTTCTCGATATTGCACGATCAAAGAGGTTGAGCAAACAATTCTCGATCAAACTTAAAATCTATGAGATCAATCGTTTTACAAGAGTTTTCATCAAGAAACACTTCAATTCTTGTCTAGTCGTTCAACGAAAAATCTGTTCTGTTGAGAAAGACAAGAGCAAATCCCGTGTTCCCGCTTCGATACAGTCTCTCTATCCAAATCCTCGAAAAATGTGGCTATTCGAGTTACAATTTCCACAAGATAAAAATTATAATAAAAAAAAATAATATATCATTAACTTACCGCTCTCCTCGTTTCCCTCGCTGTTCTCCAGGTTGCAGTGAATGACCTGATACAAGAAATCGATGTACCTTGTCGCCAACTTGAGAGTCTGTATCTTGCTGAGTTTGTCGCTGGGAAGTGTGGGAATGTTTTTCCTGAGCAACGTGAAAGCCTCGTTGAGACTCTGCGTCCTCTGTCTTTCGCGAACGTTCGCCATGACTCTCTGATTCTGTATCTCCTCGTAGGTGGCACCGCTCTTTCTGCGTATCTTCGTTTTCGATCCGGACGAGCTGGCGTTGCTCTCGCCCTCGGAGTCGTTGTTCTCGTTGCAACTGGACGAGGACTTTCTCTTTCTCTTGCCGGCGCCCGTGGCGCTTCTCGAGTCAGAATTTCCAATGTCCCGATCGAAGTTTCTCGTCGAGGAGGCCTCGATTATTCCACCGAGATCGACGAGTCTTTTTGGGCTCTCGTAGTCGTCGCTGAGCGACGATGCTTTGTTGTAATCGATCTCGTGTTTGTACTCGATTACCTGCTCGCTCGTCGGATGGTAACTCGGCACACGGGAGTTCGTCATTTCCTCGCCGGATGACGAGTACATCTGCGACGGCGAGGGAGTGAGATAAAGGCTCTGCTCGTTGTCCCGACTGTGGCTGTGGTCGGACATGAAACCAGGCGAATTGTCGTCGAGTCTTCGCTCGTAATCGGGATTGCGAAGCTCGCGATCGTAGAGCATCTTTCCGTGATGCTCGAGCTCGTGCTGCTGCTGCGGCTGCTGGAGGAACCTTTTGTCCTCGACCGGATCATAAACGAGATACGAGGCAGGCGGCTCGTACATCTGATGATGATGGGCGCTCGGATGCAACTGGTGAGGATTGAAGACCGGCAAGCGGTGTTCCGTCGGACTGCTGAGATCCATCAAGTGGGTCGGCGACGAAAAACGCGCGTAGTGGTCCGGCGAGTTCGACGCCGAACTTCCGGCACTGTGAGGAATGCCGGAACTGTCGTTCAGCATATAAATTCCCTGGACCCGCTGGGCCTGCAGGGCCACCGGCTGCTGAGCCTGCATCATCTGGAGGCTGTACTTTGAGTCTTTTTTTTTTTTTAACAAATATTATTCTTCGGTGATTTAAAACTAATTTCACCGTTTCACTCGCGTTTGTCTCTGACGCTATTTTTCTTGAGTTCTCACGCGAAGCGACTTTCACATGAATTCACTTGGAACAACAGAAAAAAAAAAAAACAGAACAACTCGTCATTCGCGTTACGGATTTTGGGTCGAAAAATTTGGTGTAAAAATAAAATGGTGAAAATATTAAACAAAATTTGCTCGAAGAAGACGATGAAGAATCGACCTTGTGCTACTCGTCTGATGGGCACGAGTTGTCTGATGGTCGAGGCTCGGCGTCTTGCGGATGTCAGCCCGAAGAAGTCTTCGTTATTTCCCCTTCTCGGTCTCCTCCCCTTCCCGCTTCTCGTGCCACTCCTTCGGATGGCTTTGGCCCCACCCCAGGAGTTTTCTTTTGAATCCGTTCTGTCGGTTCCCCTCGACGCCAACCGACGACTCCGCCGACACGGGAGAAACGGAGGAGTCGAGAAGACCGAGCTGTATTAACGAGGGAACGGATGAGCGAGCAAGAGGCATAACGAGAAACGACGAGTTCTCTGTCTGGCTCAGCGCTCGAGACGAACCGCTTGAACTTCGCTGCGCGTCGTCTCGAGAGTGAATCCTCGCGGGAAGGGGCAAGAGGCGAGACGTCCGTTTCTCGCAGCTTTGCAAATTCGCATGGCAATGGGTGAGTGAAGGGATGAGCGGGAGAGAAACCATCTTGAATATTTATATCGTCGCGGAGAGAGGAGAAGAGCTCGGCTGGACCGAAGAATCATTCTCGAGCGGATCTTCGAGTTCTTCTCTGCACGGTTGTTTTTCGACTGTTGGGGAATATTTGGGTGGGGGATTGAAGGATAGATGGAGACAACGAGATGGATGTTCAAAAAGGCTGCGGAGATTCCGTTGGTTGGTCTCGATGAATGAATTGGCCGCGCGGATATTGATCGCCAGAAAAATTATATGTAGGTCAATTTTGTGGTGAGATAATTTTTTGAGGACCAATTATTTTTGTTGTTCGAAGATTTTTGTGGTCAATATTTCTGTGGTCCAATCATCTTTGTAGTCCCTGCATTGTTGTGCTTTAAACATTTTTGTGGTTCAAATAATTTTGTGGCTCAGACAATTTATTATGTCAATTTTATTGTTGATTTTTTTTAATGCGAGTCGAGTCACTCTTTGGCCCACATGGATCGATGGATTGTGTCTGCTGTTGAAGGAAATTACGAAGCCTCGGGACTATTTAATTTCTTGGTACGAGCCGTCGACGCCGAAAGATCGAGTGCTTCGAGTACCTCCGGTCTTTCATCATTATCATCAGTTCATCATCTACGTTGAACTATCGATTCATTTTAATTTTCGTAAAAAAAATTCCACACAATTTCTTTCAGCACCAACTTCATCGGCTACAATTTATTTTAAACTTCGTATATACTTCTGACTCTACGTTATTACGGAAAAGTCGGTGCACGCATGAACTATTATAGTTGTAGAAGGGTCTCGGAATTATTTCTCCGCACTATCGAACGAACCAGAAGGCAAAAGGAATTCACCACGAGCATTCCAGGCTTCTGACCGAGGGGGAAGTAAACGGCGATGAGTTACCGCCCTCCGGATGCCAAAAATAGTAGATTTCGTGCTTAAAGAATTTTTTCTCAAAAACAAAACTCCTACCTCTTCATCTCGTTGTTCGATATACAAAAAAACATTGCTAAAAAATTATTTTTTGTATTCGAACTATTCGTAAGCGCTATTAATTTTTGCGCACTTACGCCGAGTTGTTGTTCTGATGGCTCTTTGAACCGCTGAATTTTATCGCGAAGCTGGAGAACCCCAAAAGGCTGCTTTCTTTTTTTTTCCCCGTAGCGACAAGAAAAGCCCAGCGTCTGATCGATGGGGTTCTCAGATTGGGGATTAGTGTTTGTTGTGACGCAAACAATCCGCTCACTGACAACGATAAATAACGTGAGTTTCTTTATTTTCCGTAGTGAAATAAAATTCCTAAATTCCGTATCCGTATCACCTGCTAGAGTGTTCTCTCGTAGCTAACGCGCTCTGGTAAGAACGTGCGCACTAGAGGTGGGTTAACTTTATAGCTATAGACGTGGTAAATAGAGACCTACTCGTGACTCAGTATGTTCTCTTTGAACATCGCCGTCGGAGAATAATTATCCGGGCGAGGTCGGTCGAGGAAAACCCACCAAGAGTCTTCGTTCCATTATTTATCGTTTCCCTCATTGAACTTCTGATATTGGAACGTCGCCAACAGTTCGTCCACGCTTTAAAAAGATTCTTATCCAAGCTCAAGGAGTACAGAAGTATTTTTTTTTTTACATTTATCAAAAAGATTGGAACATTCGGAAAACAGCGAATAAAAAATCAAATACAGAGAAATCGACTAAAAATATGTCTAATATGGTTTTATTGTAACTATCTCTTCATCACATAAAAATATTTCGATGTCGCTGCTGCCGTGTCAAAAATCTAGGAAGGGGGTTTAGAACAATAAAGGATTAAGTCCATCCAGAGGTGCGAGTGCGCTGAGAGAGTGAGTTTCGAGTCGTCCTGGTTTATTACAATAAAGGTATTTCAAATACGTTCGACTCAAATAAAAATTTTCTTCATGTAAAAAAACGCTAATGAAATATTTGCGGTACAATTGACTACTTTGATTTATTTTAAAAAATTAAGAAATGTAATGCAAAAAAATTTTAAAGTCCATCTCGAATAGAAGTGGTTCATTTTTCCACGCTCTGTCTACGAGACTTTGATCAATAACCGGAAGACCGATAATTTATTATGCCCTTTTAAAGAATTATAAAAAATAGAAATTTGGGCTAAAAGTTTTTTTCAAATTAATCATCAATCGTACTGATCGAATCGTTGTCGATCGAAAATCCACGGGCGGGTTCTTTGATTCGAGTTTGCACCCCGCGATTTGCTGGATGAGGCAGACGTCTAGACGACTGCGCACGTGGACCATCGGCCGTCGCGTAACGTGCACATCACGCATACGCGACCGGTCGAGCATCCACGCGGGCCGCGAGCGGGAAGATTGCATGAGAGTGCATTGCACGCATAATTAAATCCGCGTTAATATCGTGAAACGTTGCGTGGCCGAAAGGCGCTAGCATGTGTCTCTGAGAGCGATCTTGCCAGAGACCGTTCTGGCAAGAGAAGCGATGGGACGACGGCAAGACACACCGCAAGTGAGATATTAATTACGCGAAGATTGTAGAAAATGATATAATTGAGTCTAGTAAGAGAGAGGGAGAGAGGAAAGGAAAACCCCTCGGAATTTTCAGGTGTGTGTAGACTTAATTGTTTTATCAGAACATTGCGGGAGTAGAATCTTTTTTTTTTTGTTTAGTTCTTATAATATATTTCTTAATTTATTTTCTTATTATTCATAAAATATATTTTTTTTATTTTTCTTTTCGCGACCTTATGGAAAGAACTACAATTTTTTTATCGTAATTCTGCTGCCAGGGTACTTAAATAGTCTCAAAATCCAAGAAATGTTTTTTTAGCAGACGTCCGTATGTATGGATGTGCGTGAGTGCGCCGTGAGTGGAAAGTTTCCCTCACTACGAGAAATACATTTTATAAGATTTTCTTTGAAAAAATTCCGAATCCACACTAGGCGATCCCTACGAATATATTTCAGCAGCTTCATTATTTCCTGTCGATACGATAAACACGCAATCTCTCTCACAGCGCAACCTGCTTCGAAAAGGAATATTATAATGCATTCCAAAACGATTTCCCGTTTGTTATTTCACAAAAGCCAGTGTCTTAAATACGAGATGACTCTTGACGATTAACATTAAAACAGCAGGAATACAACACGTGGTACATATGCTCTGATACGGCCAATAGCCAACGAGTCTCATTGAAGTTTCAAAGAATCTGTAGTAAGGATGTTGAAAGAAGTCCATCACAGCTCGAACTGCTATCGACCAAGGTGTTAGGGCAACTGCCGCAGTTCCGGAAGTAGCAAATCCTAACGCTGGCTTCCTTTTCCATGGATTTACTGCTCCTTGCCGCGTGCGAGTTTTCACAGAGCTATATCAAAGTATCGCAGGTTGACTGACGTTCAAATTGTCCAACATCAAAGTTGGCCGACAGCGGTGCTATGGTGTTTAAAATGACCCTCTACCTTTTGTGTCTGCCATTCCATATTCGAGCTCCCTAAGCGACCATCATGGAAAACTATAAGAACATTGAGACAACACGCAGCAATAGATATTTCCTGAAAAAAAATATTCATTTACGACCCCTCGCAACGTCAATTACATTCAGCCCTAGGTTAAAAAAAACAGCAGTTGAGTGATGGGAATGAAATTGTTCTCACGTATGTACGGCGCAAGCGCAGTAAGATGTCGGAGGGGGGATGAGGGAGGTGAAACCATGAGATGGTCGGCAGTAGATAGTAGGTATCCGTTTCGTCAACAATGCTGGGGAGAATACATCGATGTTTATTTACTCTCGACTGCGAGATAGGACAAAAAGACGGGACTTATAAGTTTGACTGTGATCCGCCGGCTCGTCGAGTTTCGCAAGTGAAGATAAACATTGAAACGGCAAAAAGTGACTGAAGAGATTTTGGTGTACCAAAACTTTATAGTCTGATCAATGTTCGTGACAATACGTTTGTTAGGCGAGGTATGAACACAAAGTGAGAAACTATCATTGTATGATGTACGGATGTGATGTTGTTCCATTAATTTTTCGTGCTTATGTGTGTGCAAGTACGCACGGTCGTGAGAAAACCGTGAGAAACAACAAGGCAACCCCCTGGCAAAGTACTTTATAGCTTCGGCCAACGGAATGCTCGTGGAAATATTCGAATTAAAAATAAAATGCATCGTCTCGTATCGTTATATCTGGATCAAATGTAGAATTATAGAGTATACTGTGATTGTTCCTATTGTGTGTGTATCGCTTTTCGTTTAAAATTAATCGAGACATCCAGATTTTTTTTTTTTTTTCATAAAAAAAATTTTTTTCATAAAAAATTTTTTTTTTTTTTTTTTTCAAATATTATGCTAATTATCGAGTCAAGTATAGGTGGTGTGGGGTGGCCAGGCAGGTCTTCGCAGCTAGAGCAAGGCCTCGTCCCGATGAATATGCCACCAGCAAAGCAATTAGCATTCCGGAGGCTTTTGCACTCTCTCGCTCTCCCTCAACGGTCGATATTCTACCCACAATAAAAAGGAGGGCGCCTGTCGGACGGACCTCCCCGACTTCCAAGGTGATGCAGCACGCTTCGAGGCGAATTCTTGCTGGTGGCCGGATTTTACCACAGCTGGTACCTTTATGCGGGGGAAGCCCCGGGGTCCTCGAGAAACGACGGTCTTTCTCAATAAATCGCACTTTCCCTTTCCCTCCACACCCTCTCCTGACGTCCATCGATATTTTCAAAATTTTTTAAACACTAATAAAAACAGCGAAGCCTCTTCCTCCTCATCCGTAAAATTTTTTTCCAACGCAATTCCCACAGATTGGCCGGAAATTTAATTTTACATCTGCAGATTATCGAACGGTCGGCGAACAACTTGAAAATGTGGTCCAGCAATTAAATTTACATGAAGTATTATGTATTTATTTATTCTTGTTGTAATATGCCAATCAAACCTCAATGAAATTTAATTGCGTTAAAACGCTCGTTTTTAAATATAAAAAAAAAAAATCGAGTACATAAGTAAGTCCACTTTGCTCGTCGTTGTATTAGTCTGGCCGGTCTGCAGCGGCTTATCGACGAGTATACACCGTGATATGCACCGAGCGCACGTGTTTGATGGTGCATTGTTTATGAATGTTGGCTTTATGACGATGAGCCGCACAGAGCACGCCGACAGTGAAGACAGCTTCGAGTGTATACCAGCTCGAGAGAGGCAAATTTTGCCGACGCACGTAAGAGACCCACGTTTCCAGCATGTGTCGGACACACGGCAAAAAGGATCGGTGCGTCGGCCGAGACGGTGCAGCCTGCGAGTCGCCGTTCCATAGGTGCACTTGAAGCAACGAAGCTCCCCACGTACCGGTGATGCGCGTCCACTTCCATGTGCTTCAACCACCCTGTTGCCCGCCAGACCTAAGACAACGTCCCCGTAGTCTCGCACTCACTCCCTCCGTACTGTGTCTACCTATTAAGCTTTACTGGTGGTACCACCGCCTGAAACAGCGGCATGTGTCTCGCAGAAGAGTAGCCCGATCACGCCCGAATTTGCATTCGACGAGGACTTCGACATGTGGCATTCGCAAAAGAAAAATCTTCCGACGGCAATAAATCCAATAGACTATTCATGCCAATGCTAAAGCTGATGATATTCGCCTATTTTTCTATTTGTCCATTTTCCAACTTTCCTATTTCTGTATTTGTCGACTTGCTATTTTTTTTTGTTGATGCGTTGACGTGACACTATCAGTTTGTTGTAATGATAAAACTTCTTGATGTCATTAACGATTGCTATTTACAATTTTTTATTGACGTTGATGAATTTTTTTTTTTTTTTTTTTTTTTTTGGCAGTATGGATGGGAAACGTTATTTTGTTCACGTCGAGGTGGTCATTAAGAAAGTTCATCTAGGTAAGTGTTCGATGTTGGGGTATGCTGGTACCTCATAAAACTCGAAGACAGACCCGTACGCAGTGCGCGAACGTGTTCCTTTGGATTCCTCACTTCTAGCATGTCCTGGCTAGTGTAGGAGAGGAAGAACGGTGGGGGGGACCTGCAATTCTCGTACCATGTGTTTCACAGGAGTGCTCGAGGAACGCACCGGCGAATTTGCATTTATGAGGCCTTAACTCGAGAATTTTTGCGCTTCGCGTGCACGTACACAGTATCCGTGGAGGCAGCAACATGTGTTGCCGGAATTTCGGTACTCCTCGACTAGGGTTCTGGTTATATTGTGAGTCCGCGAACCAACTCATGTTACACCGATGGTGTAGAGAGATGGCACGAACACCAGATTTAGAGGTGGAAGCCCCTGGGAGAAGGTGCTACGGTGGCGTGAGTTCCGGAGACAGTAAAAAAAATATATACTCGAAGTCACGTTTTTTTTGCACCCTTTACGACTAAAAGAAATAAAAAATTGTGAATCTCTACGGTGAGATAGAAAATGAATAAGAAATCACCATCGACGATTAAAAACATAGTTAAATTTTCTTAAGAACCCTCGGTCTGTAACCTTGATGTATAAAGAAAAAGTATGTATGTATTAAAAATAATAAACAAAAAATTATAAACGAGAAAAAAAAAGGAAAATATATTTTTCTCCGATGTTTATCCTCACGAAGAAATAATTTGTATCTAAATGTATATACAGAAACATAGTAATAATAATTTTTAATCGTCGCTGTAAATTTACTATGATATTTAAGTCTGACTGGGCTTTCATTCTTCTAGTTTAGAAAAAAAAGAAAAAGGACATTTTTTTGTCATTGAAGAAAATTGTTTCGATCCTTTCTGTCAGTCCCGGCCCGTCCATGTAAGGAAAAAAATGCGTTCGATCGACTTGTATTAATCGTCGAGAGAAGATTGTCAATGCCCTCTGATTTGATATGGTACTTTTTGTTCCGAAGATTATTTTGGAGGGCGCGATAATCGTTCAAAGCACTTGCGGTTGTCCGGAGGCGTAAGCATAGCCAACATCAGAAGCAAAACAGTCTTTACGACGCGCCGTTGAATGGCGACAAGTGCTTCGACAATGGCCACCCCGCAGACTCCGTCGAGTGGATCCTTTATACCAGTCGATGGCGTTGGGTAAACGTTCGACGATCCGGACACGCCCGCCGCTCGTCCTTGCCTTTCCTCGCCGAGCCAGCCAGAACCATTGTACGCCGCATTATTGTAATAAAACCTGTTACGATCCCTCGTTTGGCCCATCGCAACCGCTGACGATATTTGTACTCGAACCCCCTCATTATCATAATTACTTTACAAATCGAAATAAAGAATTAAAAAAAAAAAAACTTCAATTCCCGCAATTTGAGAAGAAAATACTCGAAATAAAGAAGTATAGAAATAAATAAAAATTCGACGCTTTATGCAAACCGTTCTCCATTTTCTTACCTACTAATTTCCATCAGTTTAACCCACGAATGTAAACATAAATAATGAACAAAATATCAGCAATTTTTTTTACGTTATTTAATCAAATTATTAGTATTCTGTATTAAACTTTTTTTTACCTAGAGGCAAAACCAAGTGGAGAGATTTTCACCCTCACTTCCATTTGCACAGTAATCTGTCCATTATTTAAAGTCAAATATTTCTTCATACCTCTAATCCGAATCGTGTAAACGCGTAGCCTGACTTTGTCGTCAATCCGGTTAGAAGCTCGGTGGACACGCTGTCCTTTGACGAAGTTCGCGACACGAAACACACAACGGTCGCACGTATTCGAAAATCACGATCCTCTTAGGATTTGTCCCTAAGAGAAAGTGGAAGTGACCGAACGGCGGAAAGGCTTAGGAAGTTAATCCATTGATTCGTTTAAAAGTTCCCTTTTAACTGTGATCCACAAAAATGTTATCACTGATTTGCTTCGACGGATCTTTATGGTGGTTTCGAATACGGTTCGTTAAGAAATATAAAAACAAAAAAAAATATATATATCCAATAAAAGTGCATTTTTTAATCATGAGAAGTATTCTGACGAATGCAATAAATTCCAATTGCACTATGACCTCAAAGGAATGTCATGACTGATAAGGATATCGAAAATCAAAAATCCTTGTGGAACCTCGAATGTATCGAATGTAATTCGATAAATAAAAAAAACAAGCGAAAGCGTGAAATCATGAAACTTATAAAAACGCGAAAAATAGTTGTTTCCAATAAATCTACAAATTTGGTCCCCACGATTCGGGGTTAGAAAATCTACAATAAAAAATCACAACACGTGCTTTTTTCCGTGCACGGCTCAGCGAAAGTTCGTCGAACGTGAAACCTCAGCACGTGATACCTGTTTATCCTGCTGCTTAACAACCCGGTGCACCCTGACCTTACTCGAGACTGGCGCTGGTGAACACGTGTGTACGTTCCTACTCCTACCGCGCTCCTATACATCTACATACATACATATATATACATATATATATTTATATATATTAATACACGCACCGTACTGTGTTCCGCGCTGCCCTTGTTATTGTCGCTTCTTTCATTCGCCGGTAATACAAGTGTTCGGAAAAATTTGGCGAACACGTGCGTCGGGCCTATTCCACTACCAGCGACCCGTGTTCACCTTTAATGAGATTCTAGTCACGTCAAATAATCAAGTGCACGTCGTTCCGCGCGTTTGTTCTCCAGTTTTTACGTCCCCACTTTTCGGACACATGTGCCGGCGTTGCTCAGCTGTGTGAAGTTTGTCGGGACCCTTTTAACTGCCTGAGACAATGTCACCGTCACCGCTCTGGCGCATCTGTACCCGTTCGTTGTCTACTCTCACTCTCGGCTCTAAGTGGCCCGAAAATAATTTTCTCACGCTCCCGGAGTGGTTCTTCCTTTTACGAGCGATTTTTTTTTTTCCGAGCAGAGAAATTCAGGAAAAATTCTCGAGAGGAATGCAAGGGCTATCTCAATTTTTTCTCGTAAAAAAAAAGTATTCAAATTTTTTTTTTTATCGATTAAAAAAAATGCTATTGAAAATCCTACGTGACCCTTCCCTCGGAACGATCTTTGAGAAAATAGAAAATAGATAATTTAATAGACGAATTGTCTAGTTAAATTTTTATTTTTAGATTAAACGTATGAAAATAAAACTCGTAGTGTAATTTAAAAATCTGGGTATTTTGTGCGCGGTCAGTGTTATTTCAGATATTGTTAAAGGAAATTTGTTGCAGGATAAAAAAATACCACAATATTTTTTTGGACAAATCAATAAAATGTTTTTGGGCTCAAAGCTTCGAATAGCCCCACACAATTATTCGATCTTGTGCTTGAAATAGGTACATTTCTCTTATCAATCGGTCAAATTACGAGTGCAACGTGATACCGATAAAAAATTGTCGGCACGCAATTTTAAGAAATCTTAAATTTCTCGCTCCTCGAGGTACGATGAAATTCCCCGTTAAATTTTTGAATTTCTAAATTGGGAAAAACCATCGCGGACCGGTTGTTCTCCCGATCTATCGAGCTCGGTGTACCTGAGCGACCCGCCGAAAAATTTTCGAATCGTCATGCCCATCCCCTCTTTGCACCTCCTCGCACAAGAGTGAGAGCGCGACTTTCAGAATTCACGGATTATGAGGACTTTATTGGCCGGGTAATCCGAGAAAGACCGGACATGCGGGCGACGTATTTCCCCGGCGATTCTGAACCGCTTCGACGACTCTCGGTGTCGACTGCGCATGCGCGAGCGCGTTACTTCTAGCGCTGTTCGCCGTTAATTTTCCGTGTAGCACATTTTTCGTGCCGCAATTCGTTATCTCGAGCACGTTCGCGAACGCATCGTCGTTGGCGACAATTTTTCTCGTCGAACGAAAAGGAAAATTCCTTTTTTATGACTTGTCAGCGACGTGAAAAAATATTTATTTAATATTGAAAATATTGATTTTTTTACATTCATCATGGACAATAAATATGTGACGAGAAAATAAAAATTGTGATCTGTTGGAATTTCCTAATTTCAGAAACGGTTAGCTGAACTTTCATGTAAATTATGTGTTGGCGTGATAAAAATATATAATTACTTCTTAGCGATGCATCATTACATTTTTTAAATTAATATCTCTATTGTATAAATAAATTATAATTAAACATTTCAATATATGATTCATGAACAACATCATGAAATTCCCAAAAACATCTGTTGATAGATTTGTTTTTATGTAAAAAAAGCTTGACGTTGTGGTAAAATATAATTCACGATTAAATGATTAAATAAAATCTTCGAACAAACTTAGGAAACAACTTTAATGTGAAAAACTACGTGTTGGTGTGGTGAGATGCAAGTTACGATTTCTCATGAAAAGATGAAATTTTTGAAAAATCTTTTACTAAATTGAACAAAAGATTCACCGAAATTCTATCCTTTCGTGCTTAGGTAAGAGTGCCATTTTCATGGAGGACGAATTTGACTGGATCGAAGCTTCGATCGGAAATATATAATCGCGGAGTTTCCCCGTGTTGGGTATTTCCAAATTGTCGGTCGTAACAGCCGTGGGGGTGTGATACCTGCAACCCATCGTGGGCACCGTGCGAGGCAGAAAGACACGGAAGGAAAGAGCAACAGTGCGGGACGGAAGTTCTCAAATCCTCTTTGGTACCCGTGCGGCAAACAATTGCCACCCGTCGTCGATGGGATGGACGTCATTGTCGTTCTGCTGGTGGCGTACTTGCCGTAAACCCCAGAAGGCACACCAGCCCAGCCCAGTAATAATCGTTTGGCAGCGCCGGCCCGTTTTTATTAGGCTCTCGACATTTTTTTTTTTTTAAATTAATTTATATTTTATGAATTCAGAAAAAATAGATTTCGAACAAATAGGAATGCTCCGATCTGTAAAAAAAATGTCCCTTTCTGGTTCATAAATGCAGACATTGTAATTGGAGTCTGTAAAAAATTTTCGATTTTTAATACGAAAATTATGAGATTTTTTTTTTATTCGACCAGTCACTCCATTTCAAGATTAATTTTTACAAACAAAATTATGAGATATTTTTCATTCATCATAATGAATTAAAGAGCGCCGACGAAGAATACTAAACGCCGGAAATAAAAAGCTCACGAGATTAATAAAAATAGTCCCGAGTCAATGAAGTGCGAAAAAATCGATTGAACCAGAGAGAAATAATAATAAGATATTCTTACGGGAAACAGAATAAAGCTATTCCTCGCCCGATTCAAAACGTAATTTCGGAGATTCTCCGTTTCAGGCCTCGCGGCAGGAATCTCGCGAACAAAACTCCCGTGTGTAATTTCTTCGTTGCCGTTCCTCCATCAATTCACGCGACCTCGGAATCGTCGCGATGCGCCGCGCGGCTCGCCCTAATTTTTCATTGGAGCAATAAAATATCCGGTGGAGCTGTGGAGATCCACCGGGGAGTTACTTCGAGCTCGCACACCGACCCGCTCGCTCGCTAAATCACGGAATATGTGTCGCGATCAGGGTGGTCCCCGCGGATGCGTTACGCGCATGCGCACGCGTTGCATGCAGGAATGGCGCGAATGCACGGCGCGGACGTTTCCCTTTTCTCGCTCGGGAACTTTCCCTCTCCCGGTTGACTCGGAAAGCCAGTGCTGAGACGTCGGACGCGTCGAGAATACACCTCTGGTCGGTGCATCGCTACGGTAAAAAAAAAAATAGAGAAACGCTATGCGCGCATGCGCCGGATTGAAATCAAACAAACACCGACTCACGCTCGTCCGAGGCTTTCGAATGCCATGCTTTCTTCGCACTTCCGTCGCGAGAAAGCTCGGTGCAAACGTCGAGCTTTGTATATTGTTGGAGCGTGTATCAGGCCAAGAACTACTGTTCGGCAGCCCGGGGTGGTCCGTCGTACATTTAGGGACGCGGGAAAAAATCCACCGCTGCGGAGCTCCCAACTCGTTTCCGTTCGGTTAAATAGACAAAAAAGTCTTTTTATTTGATTATTTATTTTTCAATAGTTTGTTCGAATACTGATGATGATTAAATTGTTTATTGTTAATATGTAAGTTCCAGTGACGACAGAATTTGATACGATGTAATGCATAATTTATGACGTAACAACATTTTTATTTAACTCTCAAATTTTCGAGCTTATCGATGGCTTTTGGCAAAGTCCGGCGATAGATCTCGAACCGAGTTGGAAAAAATAAAATATTTGCAGACAGATAGAGTTCATCGTTGACATTAATATTTTTTGAGGGCGAAATTGAATTTTTACGGTCGAAGACAAAATTATTATTATTTCCTACTTGATTCTTCCCGAATATTTTCGTTTACTTCTCAGTATCGTAATTAATTTTCTTAGTTAACTGAAAATAGTTTTCAGTGGCGATACGATCTGCCAAAAAAAAAAAAGATTAATTACTCGTCTTAATGTTACCTCGTTTAGGCTTATCGATTACTTTTGCCACGGTCTGGTGACAAATATTTATTCGTCAGTGAAAAAGCGAATTTTCGCAAGCAGATAAAGTTCAACGTTGAGTACCAAAATTTACATATATAAAATGGGGAGGGGGGGCGGGGGAATATCTACTGGCATTGGAAGCTCGGAGAAGAGATGGAGAAATTAGCGAGGTCATAAACGTTGGAGCGTTACGACGACAGTCAATGTCACGTGGCGAAGGGCATTTAGTTTCTTATTGGATAATGCGAACTTGCGGACATGTGCTCGCCAGACGACGTAGACTACAGCGCGACAACGACGACGGCGTTGTTTCTCTTTTCCTTTTTTTCCCGCACAGTCTCCAAGGTGGTTGGTCGAGCGCCGGAGAAGAAAACGGAATCGCATGTAGACTCGGTTTATCGGGTTCGCAAAACGGCGGGAGTCACGATTCGTGCAACCACGTCGGCCTGCACGAATAAAATAATACACCGAAAAAAAATATTTACAAAAATTCATTCTTTAATCATCGTAAATAATCCATTTTTCGCGCGAAAATATATTTTTATATAAATTCGAAAATTTCAATACGGTGATTAGAAAATATCACAATAAAAAAAAAATAGATTTAATGACTATCCTTTTTTAATAATGATAACGAGTATGATTTTTTCACGGTTTAACGGTGCAGTCTCGCGATTCTTTGTTTGGCAAATATTTGCGACAATTGAAACGCGGAGTGTATCGTTCTTAATGAGTACTTAGGACAGTAAGTTCGAGGATTGAGACGCAATGTGTTTGTTGTCGATGGAATATCACGACGATACATGCGAACGGTGGGCTCAACGATAATGTTCAGGTAGGTATTTGCGTGTCACCTTTGAGCATCGTGTTAAATCGTCGTCGTCCGGTGGCTCTACATTATATCTTTGCGTTACTCGTTAACCAGCCGGCAAACTTTGCGAAACAGATTTGCGCCGAGAGTACATCGGGAAAGATTAAGAACGATAATTTCATGTAATCCCAAAACCGACGACTTTGAAAGAAAAGTAAACCATGATCTGCGCGGCCCGCTTGAGGACAATGGAGGTGAACTGAAGCAGTATCATCAAATTTAAAAAAAATCATTTAATTTTTTTATGCTCTTGATAAATGAGAAGCATTAAAGTCTTTTTTTTCCTCATACAATTAAAAAAACAAACTTGTTATTGAAGGTGAAATGGTTGATCACGTTCGAAGTTGCAGACCGGAAGTATCGAAGGTAAGAGCCGAAAGTTTAAGAATGCACGCAATGAATTTATTTTCTGCATCTTAATAAAAGAGTGGACAGACCGGAAGCGCGGGGCGGAATAACGAAAAAGTGAAAAATGTTTTTCTGCGAGTGCGTGAGGAACACGCCAGTAAATACTGAATCTGTACACGAGATTTTTTTTTAAAGTTGCGAACGGTAAGTGGAGAGTCGCTGATAGGAACGGACCGGAAGTACGGAAGGTTCAACCAGTCCCTCTCTAATTTTTAGTTTACTGCCGCGTAGGAAAATTCTTCTCCATCTGGCTGTTGTTTATACGTCGCTGTGTACCTTTACGTGCCCAGGCGACCTGGCTCTTGTCTATTAGTCGACACAGTTGGCCACCAGGTTGCAGAACACGTGAAGGTAGGACAAACGCCAACTCCGTTCGCTACTCGAGCATGTTGCAGCCAAAAAAAAAAAAAAAATCTTCCGTGTGTTGTCATACCTGGAGTGTACATGACCGCATAATAGGATCCAAAGCGACACGTGTTTCCCAACGCTAATATTTGCCAAAGTGTAGAAGAACGGAAAAAAGTCTTTACCAGCATTATCAGTTCGAGTTCAAAGGAACGAAACATTTTTCAAGCAGTCCACCTAAGCGATTGACTGGAATACAGAACGTAACGAAGATCGAGAGTGAAACAAAAACACATTGATAGTTTCGGTTAAGAAAGGTGAAATGGAGGACGTTCTGTGTCACGTTATTTTGCACCAGCCCAAGACCAACGGCTCTATTTCCCTGCCGCGCCGTCGACTGACTTTCAAATTATTAAATTCGTAACGATCAGATAAATACGATTGAATCAAAATAATTATTCCTCAGTTTGGGACTGATATTTCACTCATAAAAAAAAAAAAATTTCGCCCGCGTGATATTCATTTTTTTACACGACAATTTTGACCTCCTCGAGCGGACTTCGTCTCCGAACGGCAGCTTCTTAAATTTTGCGAAACGACACTTTTTTTTTTTTAATTTCGAGATATCGACCTGAAACCTTCGCCATTCGATCCAAGTCATATACTTCCCAACCGATTTCAGCCACGAGAAAATTCTAAAAAAAATTTTTCCTCGGAAAAATCGATTTTTTCGAAATCGGCATTTTCGGCGAAAAACGGAAAAACGTTTTTCGGCATAAAACATGGCAAAAAATTTTTTTAGAATTTTTTAACCCACAAAATCGGTTGGGAAGTATGCGACTTGGATCTAATGGTGAAGGTTTCAGGTCGATATCTCGAAATTTTTCAAAAAAATGTGTCGTTTCGCAAAATTTAACCCAGGATTCCCTACCCCAAAAATGGGCAAAATTAAAAATTCTCCAAAAACCTTTTGTTTGTACTGTTTTAGATTGCAAACTCATCACTGAAGCGAATGGCGAAGGTCCCAGGTCGATATCTTGAAAAAAAAAATTTCCGATTTTTTCGAGCCGGAAAACGGTAAGGGTACCCCCTTTGCATCGAAAAAATCCGAAAATTTTTTTTTCAAGATATCGACCTGGAACCTTCGCCATTCGATTCAGTGACTTATTCTCGTTCTAAAACTGTATATTTAGAGCCTTTTCCGATAATTTTTAAAATTCGACCTTTTTGGGGTAGGGAATCCTATGTTAAATTTTGCGAAACGACACATTTTTTTGAAAAATTTCGAGATATCGATCTGAAACCTTCACCATTCGTTCCAAGTCATATACTTCCCAACCGATTTCAGCCACGAGAAAATTCTAAAAAAATTTTTTCCTCGGAAAAATCGATTTTTTCGAAATCGGCATTTTCGGCGAAAAACGGAAAAACGTTTTTCGGCATAAAACATGGCAAAAAATTTTTTTAGAATTTTTTAACCCACAAAATCGGTTGGGAAGTATGCGACTTGGATCTAATGGTGAAGGTTTCAGGTCGATATCTCGAAATTTTTCAAAAAAATGTGTCGTTTCGCAAAATTTAACCCAGGATTCCCTACCCCAAAAATGGGCAAAATTAAAAATTCTCCAAAAACCTTTTGTTTGTACTGTTTTAGATTGCAAATTCATCACTGAAGCGAATGGCGAAGGTCCCAGGTCGATATCTTGAAAAAAAAAATTTCCGATTTTTTCGAGCCGGAAAACGGTAAGGGTACCCCCTTTGCATCGAAAAAATCCGAAAAATTTTTTTTCAAGATATCGACCTGGAACTTTCGCCATTCGATTCAGTGACTTATTCTCGTTCTAAAACTGTATATTTAGAGCCTTTTCCGATAATTTTTAAAATTCGACCTTTTTGGGGTAGGGAATCCTATGTTAAATTTTGCGAAACGACACATTTTTTTGAAAAATTTCGAGATATCGATCTGAAACCTTCACCATTCGATCCAAGTCATATACTTCCCAACCGATTTCAGCCACGAGAAAATTCTAAAAAAATTTTTTCCTCGGAAAAATCGATTTTTTCGAAATCGGCATTTTCGGCGAAAAACGGAAAAACGTTTTTCGGCATAAAACATGGCAAAAAATTTTTTTAGAATTTTTTAACCCACAAAATCGGTTGGGAAGTATGCGACTTGGATCTAATGGTGAAGGTTTCAGGTCGATATCTCGAAATTTTTCAAAAAAATGTGTCGTTTCGCAAAATTTAACCCAGGATTCCCTACCCCAAAAATGGGCAAAATTAAAAATTCTCCAAAAACCTTTTGTTTGTACTGTTTTAGATTGCAAATTCATCACTGAAGCGAATGGCGAAGGTCCCAGGTCGATATCTTGAAAAAAAAAATTTCCGATTTTTTCGAGCCGGAAAACGGTAAGGGTACCCCCTTTGCATCGAAAAAATCCGAAAATTTTTTTTTCAAGATATCGACCTGGAACCTTCGCCATTCGATTCAGTGACTTATTCTCGTTCTAAAACTGTATATTTAGAGCCTTTTCCGATAATTTTTAAAATTCGACCTTTTTGGGGTAGGGAATCCTATGTTAAATTTTGCGAAACGACACTTTTTTTTAAAAAATTTCGAGATATCGACCTGAAAACTTCACCATTCGATCCAAGTCATATACTTCCCAACCGATTTCAGCCACGAGAAAATTCTAAAAAAATGTTTTCCTCGGAAAAATCGATTTTTTCGAAATCGGCATTTTCGGCGAAAAACGGAAAAACGTTTTTCGGCATAAAACATGGCAAAAAATTTTTTTAGAATTTTTTAACCCACAAAATCGGTTGGGAAGTATGCGACTTGGATCTAATGGTGAAGGTTTCAGGTCGATATCTCGAAATTTTTCAAAAAAATGTGTCGTTTCGCAAAATTTAACCCAGGATTCCCTACCCCAAAAATGGGCAAAATTAAAAATTCTCCAAAAACCTTTTGTTTGTACTGTTTTAGATTGCAAATTCATCACTGAAGCGAATGGCGAAGGTCCCAGGTCGATATCTTGAAAAAAAAAATTTCCGATTTTTTCGAGCCGGAAAACGGTAAGGGTACCCCCTTTGCATCGAAAAAATCCGAAAATTTTTTTTTCAAGATATCGACCTGGAACCTTCGCCATTCGATTCAGTGACTTATTCTCGTTCTAAAACTGTATATTTAGAGCCTTTTCCGATAATTTTTAAAATTCGACCTTTTTGGGGTAGGGAATCCTATGTTAAATTTTGCGAAACGACACATTTTTTTGAAAAATTTCGAGATATCGATCTGAAACCTTCACCATTCGTTCCAAGTCATATACTTCCCAACCGATTTCAGCCACGAGAAAATTCTAAAAAAATTTTTTCCTCGGAAAAATCGATTTTTTCGAAATCGGCATTTTCGGCGAAAAACGGAAAAACGTTTTTCGGCATAAAACATGGCAAAAAATTTTTTTAGAATTTTTTAACCCACAAAATCGGTTGGGAAGGATGCGACTTGGATCTAATGGTGAAGGTTTCAGGTCGATATCTCGAAATTTTTCAAAAAAATGTGTCGTTTCGCAAAATTTAACCCAGGATTCCCTACCCCAAAAATGGGCAAAATTAAAAATTCTCCAAAAACCTTTTGTTTGTACTGTTTTAGATTGCAAACTCATCACTGAAGCGAATGGCGAAGGTCCCAGGTCGATATCTTGAAAAAAAAAATTTCCGATTTTTTCGAGCCGGAAAACGGTAAGGGTACCCCCTTTGCATCGAAAAAATCCGAAAATTTTTTTTTCAAGATATCGACCTGGAACCTTCGCCATTCGATTCAGTGACTTATTCTCGTTCTAAAACTGTATATTTAGAGCCTTTTCCGATAATTTTTAAAATTCGACCTTTTTGGGGTAGGGAATCCTATGTTAAATTTTGCGAAACGACACATTTTTTTGAAAAATTTCGAGATATCGATCTGAAACCTTCACCATTCGATCCAAGTCATATACTTCCCAACCGATTTCAGCCACGAGAAAATTCTAAAAAAATTTTTTCCTCGGAAAAATCGATTTTTTCGAAATCGGCATTTTCGGCGAAAAACGGAAAAACGTTTTTCGGCATAAAACATGGCAAAAAATTTTTTTAGAATTTTTTAACCCACAAAATCGGTTGGGAAGTATGCGACTTGGATCTAATGGTGAAGGTTTCAGGTCGATATCTCGAAATTTTTCAAAAAAATGTGTCGTTTCGCAAAATTTAACCCAGGATTCCCTACCCCAAAAATGGGCAAAATTAAAAATTCTCCAAAAACCTTTTGTTTGTACTGTTTTAGATTGCAAACTCATCACTGAAGCGAATGGCGAAGGTCCCAGGTCGATATCTTGAAAAAAAAATTTCCGATTTTTTCGAGCCGGAAAACGGTAAGGGTACCCCCCTTTGCATCGAAAAAATCCGAAAATTTTTTTTTCAAGATATCGACCTGGAACCTTCGCCATTCGATTCAGTGACTTATTCTCGTTCTAAAACTGTATATTTAGAGCCTTTTCCGATAATTTTTAAAATTCGACCTTTTTGGGGTAGGGAATCCTATGTTAAATTTTGCGAAACGACACATTTTTTTGAAAAATTTCGAGATATCGATCTGAAACCTTCACCATTCGATCCAAGTCATATACTTCCCAACCGATTTCAGCCACGAGAAAATTCTAAAAAAATTTTTTCCTCGGAAAAATCGATTTTTTCGAAATCGGCATTTTCGGCGAAAAACGGAAAAACGTTTTTCGGCATAAAACATGGCAAAAAATTTTTTTAGAATTTTTTAACCCACAAAATCGGTTGGGAAGTATGCGACTTGGATCTAATGGTGAAGGTTTCAGGTCGATATCTCGAAATTTTTCAAAAAAATGTGTCGTTTCGCAAAATTTAACCCAGGATTCCCTACCCCAAAAATGGGCAAAATTAAAAATTCTCCAAAAACCTTTTGTTTGTACTGTTTTAGATTGCAAATTCATCACTGAAGCGAATGGCGAAGGTCCCAGGTCGATATCTTGAAAAAAAAAATTTCCGATTTTTTCGAGCCGGAAAACGGTAAGGGTACCCCCTTTGCATCGAAAAAATCCGAAAATTTTTTTTTCAAGATATCGACCTGGAACCTTCGCCATTCGATTCAGTGACTTATTCTCGTTCTAAAACTGTATATTTAGAGCCTTTTCCGATAATTTTTAAAATTCGACCTTTTTGGGGTAGGGAATCCTATGTTAAATTTTGCGAAACGACACATTTTTTTGAAAAATTTCGAGATATCGATCTGAAACCTTCACCATTCGATCCAAGTCATATACTTCCCAACCGATTTCAGCCACGAGAAAATTCTAAAAAAATTTTTTCCTTGGAAAAATCGATTTTTTCGAAATCGGCATTTTCGGCGAAAAACGGAAAAACGTTTTTCGGCATAAAACATGGCAAAAAATTTTTTTAGAATTTTTTAACCCACAAAATCGGTTGGGAAGTATGCGACTTGGATCTAATGGTGAAGGTTTCAGGTCGATATCTCGAAATTTTTCAAAAAAATGTGTCGTTTCGCAAAATTTAACCCAGGATTCCCTACCCCAAAAATGGGCAAAATTAAAAATTCTCCAAAAACCTTTTGTTTGTACTGTTTTAGATTGCAAATTCATCACTGAAGCGAATGGCGAAGGTCCCAGGTCGATATCTTGAAAAAAAAAATTTCCGATTTTTTCGAGCCGGAAAACGGTAAGGGTACCCCCTTTGCATCGAAAAAATCCGAAAATTTTTTTTTCAAGATATCGACCTGGAACCTTCGCCATTCGATTCAGTGACTTATTCTCGTTCTAAAACTGTATATTTAGAGCCTTTTCCGATAATTTTTAAAATTCGACCTTTTTGGGGTAGGGAATCCTATGTTAAATTTTGCGAAACGACACATTTTTTTGAAAAATTTCGAGATATCGATCTGAAACCTTCACCATTCGTTCCAAGTCATATACTTCCCAACCGATTTCAGCCACGAGAAAATTCTAAAAAAATTTTTTCCTCGGAAAAATCGATTTTTTCGAAATCGGCATTTTCGGCGAAAAACGGAAAAACGTTTTTCGGCATAAAACATGGCAAAAAATTTTTTTAGAATTTTTTAACCCACAAAATCGGTTGGGAAGGATGCGACTTGGATCTAATGGTGAAGGTTTCAGGTCGATATCTCGAAATTTTTCAAAAAAATGTGTCGTTTCGCAAAATTTAACCCAGGATTCCCTACCCCAAAAATGGGCAAAATTAAAAATTCTCCAAAAACCTTTTGTTTGTACTGTTTTAGATTGCAAACTCATCACTGAAGCGAATGGCGAAGGTCCCAGGTCGATATCTTGAAAAAAAAAATTTCCGATTTTTTCGAGCCGGAAAACGGTAAGGGTACCCCCTTTGCATCGAAAAAATCCGAAAATTTTTTTTTCAAGATATCGACCTGGAACCTTCGCCATTCGATTCAGTGACTTATTCTCGTTCTAAAACTGTATATTTAGAGCCTTTTCCGATAATTTTTAAAATTCGACCTTTTTGGGGTAGGGAATCCTATGTTAAATTTTGCGAAACGACACATTTTTTTGAAAAATTTCGAGATATCGATCTGAAACCTTCACCATTCGATCCAAGTCATATACTTCCCAACCGATTTCAGCCACGAGAAAATTCTAAAAAAATTTTTTCCTCGGAAAAATCGATTTTTTCGAAATCGGCATTTTCGGCGAAAAACGGAAAAACGTTTTTCGGCATAAAACATGGCAAAAAATTTTTTTAGAATTTTTTAACCCACAAAATCGGTTGGGAAGTATGCGACTTGGATCTAATGGTGAAGGTTTCAGGTCGATATCTCGAAATTTTTCAAAAAAATGTGTCGTTTCGCAAAATTTAACCCAGGATTCCCTACCCCAAAAATGGGCAAAATTAAAAATTCTCCAAAAACCTTTTGTTTGTACTGTTTTAGATTGCAAATTCATCACTGAAGCGAATGGCGAAGGTCCCAGGTCGATATCTTGAAAAAAAAAATTTCCGATTTTTTCGAGCCGGAAAACGGTAAGGGTACCCCCTTTGCATCGAAAAAATCCGAAATTTTTTTTTTCAAGATATCGACCTGGAACCTTCGCCATTCGATTCAGTGACTTATTCTCGTTCTAAAACTGTATATTTAGAGCCTTTTCCGATAATTTTTAAAATTCGACCTTTTTGGGGTAGGGAATCCTATGTTAAATTTTGCGAAACGACACATTTTTTTGAAAAATTTCGAGATATCGATCTGAAACCTTCACCATTCGTTCCAAGTCATATACTTCCCAACCGATTTCAGCCACGAGAAAATTCTAAAAAAATTTTTTCCTCGGAAAAATCGATTTTTTCGAAATCGGCATTTTCGGCGAAAAACGGAAAAACGTTTTTCGGCATAAAACATGGCAAAAAATTTTTTTAGAATTTTTTAACCCACAAAATCGGTTGGGAAGGATGCGACTTGGATCTAATGGTGAAGGTTTCAGGTCGATATCTCGAAATTTTTCAAAAAAATGTGTCGTTTCGCAAAATTTAACCCAGGATTCCCTACCCCAAAAATGGGCAAAATTAAAAATTCTCCAAAAACCTTTTGTTTGTACTGTTTTAGATTGCAAACTCATCACTGAAGCGAATGGCGAAGGTCCCAGGTCGATATCTTGAAAAAAAAAATTTCCGATTTTTTCGAGCCGGAAAACGGTAAGGGTACCCCCTTTGCATCGAAAAAATCCGAAAATTTTTTTATCAAGATATCGACCTGGAACCTTCGCCATTCGATTCAGTGACTTATTCTCGTTCTAAAACTGTATATTTAGAGCCTTTTCCGATAATTTTTAAAATTCGACCTTTTTGGGGTAGGGAATCCTATGTTAAATTTTGCGAAACGACACATTTTTTTGAAAAATTTCGAGATATCGATCTGAAACCTTCACCATTCGATCCAAGTCATATACTTCCCAACCGATTTCAGCCACGAGAAAATTCTAAAAAAATTTTTTCCTCGGAAAAATCGATTTTTTCGAAATCGGCATTTTCGGCGAAAAACGGAAAAACGTTTTTCGGCATAAAACATGGCAAAAAATTTTTTTAGAATTTTTTAACCCACAAAATCGGTTGGGAAGTATGCGACTTGGATCTAATGGTGAAGGTTTCAGGTCGATATCTCGAAATTTTTCAAAAAAATGTGTCGTTTCGCAAAATTTAACCCAGGATTCCCTACCCCAAAAATGGGCAAAATTAAAAATTCTCCAAAAACCTTTTGTTTGTACTGTTTTAGATTGCAAACTCATCACTGAAGCGAATGGCGAAGGTCCCAGGTCGATATCTTGAAAAAAAAAATTTCCGATTTTTTCGAGCCGGAAAACGGTAAGGGGTACCCCCTTTGCATCGAAAAAATCCGAAAAATTTTTTTTCAAGATATCGACCTGGAACCTTCGCCATTCGATTCAGTGACTTATTCTCGTTCTAAAACTGTATATTTAGAGCCTTTTCCGATAATTTTTAAAATTCGACCTTTTTGGGGTAGGGAATCCTATGTTAAATTTTGCGAAACGACACATTTTTTTGAAAAATTTCGAGATATCGATCTGAAACCTTCACCATTCGATCCAAGTCATATACTTCCCAACCGATTTCAGCCACGAGAAAATTCTAAAAAAATTTTTTCCTCGGAAAAATCGATTTTTTCGAAATCGGCATTTTCGGCGAAAAACGGAAAAACGTTTTTCGGCATAAAACATGGCAAAAAATTTTTTTAGAATTTTTTAACCCACAAAATCGGTTGGGAAGTATGCGACTTGGATCTAATGGTGAAGGTTTCAGGTCGATATCTCGAAATTTTTCAAAAAAATGTGTCGTTTCGCAAAATTTAACCCAGGATTCCCTACCCCAAAAATGGGCAAAATTAAAAATTCTCCAAAAACCTTTTGTTTGTACTGTTTTAGATTGCAAACTCATCACTGAAGCGAATGGCGAAGGTCCCAGGTCGATATCTTGAAAAAAAAATTTCCGATTTTTTCGAGCCGGAAAACGGTAAGGGTACCCCCTTTGCATCGAAAAAATCCGAAAATTTTTTTTTCAAGATATCGACCTGGAACCTTCGCCATTCGATTCAGTGACTTATTCTCGTTCTAAAACTGTATATTTAGAGCCTTTTCCGATAATTTTTAAAATTCGACCTTTTTGGGGTAGGGAATCCTATGTTAAATTTTGCGAAACGACACATTTTTTTGAAAAATTTCGAGATATCGATCTGAAACCTTCACCATTCGTTCCAAGTCATATACTTCCCAACCGATTTCAGCCACGAGAAAATTCTAAAAAAATTTTTTCCTCGGAAAAATCGATTTTTTCGAAATCGGCATTTTCGGCGAAAAACGGAAAAACGTTTTTCGGCATAAAACATGGCAAAAAATTTTTTTAGAATTTTTTAACCCACAAAATCGGTTGGGAAGGATGCGACTTGGATCTAATGGTGAAGGTTTCAGGTCGATATCTCGAAATTTTTCAAAAAAATGTGTCGTTTCGCAAAATTTAACCCAGGATTCCCTACCCCAAAAATGGGCAAAATTAAAAATTCTCCAAAAACCTTTTGTTTGTACTGTTTTAGATTGCAAACTCATCACTGAAGCGAATGGCGAAGGTCCCAGGTCGATATCTTGAAAAAAAAAATTTCCGATTTTTTCGAGCCGGAAAACGGTAAGGGTACCCCCTTTGCATCGAAAAAATCCGAAAATTTTTTTTTCAAGATATCGACCTGGAACCTTCGCCATTCGATTCAGTGACTTATTCTCGTTCTAAAACTGTATATTTAGAGCCTTTTCCGATAATTTTTAAAATTCGACCTTTTTGGGGTAGGGAATCCTATGTTAAATTTTGCGAAACGACACATTTTTTTGAAAAATTTCGAGATATCGATCTGAAACCTTCACCATTCGATCCAAGTCATATACTTCCCAACCGATTTCAGCCACGAGAAAATTCTAAAAAAATTTTTTCCTCGGAAAAATCGATTTTTTCGAAATCGGCATTTTCGGCGGAAAACGGAAAAACGTTTTTCGGCATAAAACATGGCAAAAAATTTTTTTAGAATTTTTTAACCCACAGAATCGGTTGGGAAGTATGCGACTTGGATCTAATGGTGAAGGTTTCAGGTCGATATCTCGAAATTTTTCAAAAAAATGTGTCGTTTCGCAAAATTTAACCCAGGATTCCCTACCCCAAAAATGGGCAAAATTAAAAATTCTCCAAAAACCTTTTGTTTGTACTGTTTTAGATTGCAAACTCATCACTGAAGCGAATGGCGAAGGTCCCAGGTCGATATCTTGAAAAAAAAATTTCCGATTTTTTCGAGCCGGAAAACGGTAAGGGTACCCCCTTTGCATCGAAAAAATCCGAAATTTTTTTTTTCAAGATATCGACCTGGAACCTTCGCCATTCGATTCAGTGACTTATTCTCGTTCTAAAACTGTATATTTAGAGCCTTTTCCGATAATTTTTAAAATTCGACCTTTTTGGGGTAGGGAATCCTATGTTAAATTTTGCGAAACGACACATTTTTTTGAAAAATTTCGAGATATCGATCTGAAACCTTCACCATTCGATCCAAGTCATATACTTCCCAACCGATTTCAGCCACGAGAAAATTCTAAAAAAATTTTTTCCTCGGAAAAATCGATTTTTTCGAAATCGGCATTTTCGGCGAAAAACGGAAAAACGTTTTTCGGCATAAAACATGGCAAAAAATTTTTTTAGAATTTTTTAACCCACAAAATCGGTTGGGAAGTATGCGACTTGGATCTAATGGTGAAGGTTTCAGGTCGATATCTCGAAATTTTTCAAAAAAATGTGTCGTTTCGCAAAATTTAACCCAGGATTCCCTACCCCAAAAATGGGCAAAATTAAAAATTCTCCAAAAACCTTTTGTTTGTACTGTTTTAGATTGCAAATTCATCACTGAAGCGAATGGCGAAGGTCCCAGGTCGATATCTTGAAAAAAAAAATTTCCGATTTTTTCGAGCCGGAAAACGGTAAGGGTACCCCCTTTGCATCGAAAAAATCCGAAAATTTTTTTTTCAAGATATCGACCTGGAACCTTCGCCATTCGATTCAGTGACTTATTCTCGTTCTAAAACTGTATATTTAGAGCCTTTTCCGATAATTTTTAAAATTCGACCTTTTTGGGGTAGGGAATCCTATGTTAAATTTTGCGAAACGACACATTTTTTTGAAAAATTTCGAGATATCGATCTGAAACCTTCACCATTCGTTCCAAGTCATATACTTCCCAACCGATTTCAGCCACGAGAAAATTCTAAAAAAATTTTTTCCTCGGAAAAATCGATTTTTTCGAAATCGGCATTTTCGGCGAAAAACGGAAAAACGTTTTTCGGCATAAAACATGGCAAAAAATTTTTTTAGAATTTTTTAACCCACAAAATCGGTTGGGAAGGATGCGACTTGGATCTAATGGTGAAGGTTTCAGGTCGATATCTCGAAATTTTTCAAAAAAATGTGTCGTTTCGCAAAATTTAACCCAGGATTCCCTACCCCAAAAATGGGCAAAATTAAAAATTCTCCAAAAACCTTTTGTTTGTACTGTTTTAGATTGCAAACTCATCACTGAAGCGAATGGCGAAGGTCCCAGGTCGATATCTTGAAAAAAAAATTTCCGATTTTTTCGAGCCGGAAAACGGTAAGGGTACCCCCTTTGCATCGAAAAAATCCGAAAATTTTTTTTTCAAGATATCGACCTGGAACCTTCGCCATTCGATTCAGTGACTTATTCTCGTTCTAAAACTGTATATTTAGAGCCTTTTCCGATAATTTTTAAAATTCGACCTTTTTGGGGTAGGGAATCCTATGTTAAATTTTGCGAAACGACACATTTTTTTGAAAAATTTCGAGATATCGATCTGAAACCTTCACCATTCGATCCAAGTCATATACTTCCCAACCGATTTCAGCCACGAGAAAATTCTAAAAAAATTTTTTCCTCGGAAAAATCGATTTTTTCGAAATCGGCATTTTCGGCGAAAAACGGAAAAACGTTTTTCGGCATAAAACATGGCAAAAAATTTTTTTAGAATTTTTTAACCCACAAAATCGGTTGGGAAGTATGCGACTTGGATCTAATGGTGAAGGTTTCAGGTCGATATCTCGAAATTTTTCAAAAAAATGTGTCGTTTCGCAAAATTTAACCCAGGATTCCCTACCCCAAAAATGGGCAAATTAAAAATTCTCCAAAAACCTTTTGTTTGTACTGTTTTAGATTGCAAATTCATCACTGAAGCGAATGGCGAAGGTCCCAGGTCGATATCTTGAAAAAAAAAATTTCCGATTTTTTCGAGCCGGAAAACGGTAAGGGTACCCCCTTTGCATCGAAAAAATCCGAAAATTTTTTTTTCAAGATATCGACCTGGAACCTTCGCCATTCGATTCAGTGACTTATTCTCGTTCTAAAACTGTATATTTAGAGCCTTTTCCGATAATTTTTAAAATTCGACCTTTTTGGGGTAGGGAATCCTATGTTAAATTTTGCGAAACGACACATTTTTTTGAAAAATTTCGAGATATCGATCTGAAACCTTCACCATTCGATCCAAGTCATATACTTCCCAACCGATTTCAGCCACGAGAAAATTCTAAAAAAATTTTTTCCTCGGAAAAATCGATTTTTTCGAAATCGGCATTTTCGGCGAAAAACGGAAAAACGTTTTTCGGCATAAAACATGGCAAAAAATTTTTTTAGAATTTTTTAACCCACAAAATCGGTTGGGAAGTATGCGACTTGGATCTAATGGTGAAGGTTTCAGGTCGATATCTCGAAATTTTTCAAAAAAATGTGTCGTTTCGCAAAATTTAACCCAGGATTCCCTACCCCAAAAATGGGCAAATTAAAAATTCTCCAAAAACCTTTTGTTTGTACTGTTTTAGATTGCAAATTCATCACTGAAGCGAATGGCGAAGGTCCCAGGTCGATATCTTGAAAAAAAAAATTTCCGATTTTTTCGAGCCGGAAAACGGTAAGGGTACCCCCTTTGCATCGAAAAAATCCGAAAATTTTTTTTTCAAGATATCGACCTGGAACCTTCGCCATTCGATTCAGTGACTTATTCTCGTTCTAAAACTGTATATTTAGAGCCTTTTCCGATAATTTTTAAAATTCGACCTTTTTGGGGTAGGGAATCCTATGTTAAATTTTGCGAAACGACACATTTTTTTGAAAAATTTCGAGATATCGATCTGAAACCTTCACCATTCGATCCAAGTCATATACTTCCCAACCGATTTCAGCCACGAGAAAATTCTAAAAAAATTTTTTCCTCGGAAAAATCGATTTTTTCGAAATCGGCATTTTCGGCGAAAAACGGAAAAACGTTTTTCGGCATAAAACATGGCAAAAAATTTTTTTAGAATTTTTTAACCCACAAAATCGGTTGGGAAGTATGCGACTTGGATCTAATGGTGAAGGTTTCAGGTCGATATCTCGAAATTTTTCAAAAAAATGTGTCGTTTCGCAAAATTTAACCCAGGATTCCCTACCCCAAAAATGGGCAAAATTAAAAATTCTCCAAAAACCTTTTGTTTGTACTGTTTTAGATTGCAAACTCATCACTGAAGCGAATGGCGAAGGTCCCAGGTCGATATCTTGAAAAAAAAATTTCCGATTTTTTCGAGCCGGAAAACGGTAAGGGTACCCCCTTTGCATCGAAAAAATCCGAAAATTTTTTTTTCAAGATATCGACCTGGAACCTTCGCCATTCGATTCAGTGACTTATTCTCGTTCTAAAACTGTATATTTAGAGCCTTTTCCGATAATTTTTAAAATTCGACCTTTTTGGGGTAGGGAATCCTATGTTAAATTTTGCGAAACGACACATTTTTTTGAAAAATTTCGAGATATCGATCTGAAACCTTCACCATTCGATCCAAGTCATATACTTCCCAACCGATTTCAGCCACGAGAAAATTCTAAAAAAATTTTTTCCTCGGAAAAATCGATTTTTTCGAAATCGGCATTTTCGGCGAAAAACGGAAAAACGTTTTTCGGCATAAAACATGGCAAAAAATTTTTTTAGAATTTTTTAACCCACAAAATCGGTTGGGAAGTATGCGACTTGGATCTAATGGTGAAGGTTTCAGGTCGATATCTCGAAATTTTTCAAAAAAATGTGTCGTTTCGCAAAATTTAACCCAGGATTCCCTACCCCAAAAATGGGCAAAATTAAAAATTCTCCAAAAACCTTTTGTTTGTACTGTTTTAGATTGCAAATTCATCACTGAAGCGAATGGCGAAGGTCCCAGGTCGATATCTTGAAAAAAAAATTTCCGATTTTTTCGAGCCGGAAAACGGTAAGGGTACCCCCTTTGCATCGAAAAAATCCGAAAATTTTTTTTTCAAGATATCGACCTGGAACCTTCGCCATTCGATTCAGTGACTTATTCTCGTTCTAAAACTGTATATTTAGAGCCTTTTCCGATAATTTTTAAAATTCGACCTTTTTGGGGTAGGGAATCCTATGTTAAATTTTGCGAAACGACACATTTTTTTGAAAAATTTCGAGATATCGATCTGAAACCTTCACCATTCGTTCCAAGTCATATACTTCCCAACCGATTTCAGCCACGAGAAAATTCTAAAAAAATTTTTTCCTCGGAAAAATCGATTTTTTCGAAATCGGCATTTTCGGCGAAAAACGGAAAAACGTTTTTCGGCATAAAACATGGCAAAAAATTTTTTTAGAATTTTTTAACCCACAAAATCGGTTGGGAAGGATGCGACTTGGATCTAATGGTGAAGGTTTCAGGTCGATATCTCGAAATTTTTCAAAAAAATGTGTCGTTTCGCAAAATTTAACCCAGGATTCCCTACCCCAAAAATGGGCAAAATTAAAAATTCTCCAAAAACCTTTTGTTTGTACTGTTTTAGATTGCAAACTCATCACTGAAGCGAATGGCGAAGGTCCCAGGTCGATATCTTGAAAAAAAAAATTTCCGATTTTTTCGAGCCGGAAAACGGTAAGGGTACCCCCTTTGCATCGAAAAAATCCGAAAATTTTTTTTTCAAGATATCGACCTGGAACCTTCGCCATTCGATTCAGTGACTTATTCTCGTTCTAAAACTGTATATTTAGAGCCTTTTCCGATAATTTTTAAAATTCGACCTTTTTGGGGTAGGGAATCCTATGTTAAATTTTGCGAAACGACACATTTTTTTGAAAAATTTCGAGATATCGATCTGAAACCTTCACCATTCGATCCAAGTCATATACTTCCCAACCGATTTCAGCCACGAGAAAATTCTAAAAAAATTTTTTCCTCGGAAAAATCGATTTTTTCGAAATCGGCATTTTCGGCGAAAAACGGAAAAACGTTTTTCGGCATAAAACATGGCAAAAAATTTTTTTAGAATTTTTTAACCCACAAAATCGGTTGGGAAGTATGCGACTTGGATCTAATGGTGAAGGTTTCAGGTCGATATCTCGAAATTTTTCAAAAAAATGTGTCGTTTCGCAAAATTTAACCCAGGATTCCCTACCCCAAAAATGGGCAAAATTAAAAATTCTCCAAAAACCTTTTGTTTGTACTGTTTTAGATTGCAAACTCATCACTGAAGCGAATGGCGAAGGTCCCAGGTCGATATCTTGAAAAAAAAAATTTCCGATTTTTTCGAGCCGGAAAACGGTAAGGGTACCCCCTTTGCATCGAAAAAATCCGAAAAATTTTTTTTCAAGATATCGACCTGGAACCTTCGCCATTCGATTCAGTGACTTATTCTCGTTCTAAAACTGTATATTTAGAGCCTTTTCCGATAATTTTTAAAATTCGACCTTTTTGGGGTAGGGAATCCTATGTTAAATTTTGCGAAACGACACATTTTTTTGAAAAATTTCGAGATATCGATCTGAAACCTTCACCATTCGATCCAAGTCATATACTTCCCAACCGATTTCAGCCACGAGAAAATTCTAAAAAAATTTTTTCCTCGGAAAAATCGATTTTTTCGAAATCGGCATTTTCGGCGAAAAACGGAAAAACGTTTTTCGGCATAAAACATGGCAAAAAATTTTTTTAGAATTTTTTAACCCACAAAATCGGTTGGGAAGTATGCGACTTGGATCTAATGGTGAAGGTTTCAGGTCGATATCTCGAAATTTTTCAAAAAAATGTGTCGTTTCGCAAAATTTAACCCAGGATTCCCTACCCCAAAAATGGGCAAAATTAAAAATTCTCCAAAAACCTTTTGTTTGTACTGTTTTAGATTGCAAACTCATCACTGAAGCGAATGGCGAAGGTCCCAGGTCGATATCTTGAAAAAAAAAATTTCCGATTTTTTCGAGCCGGAAAACGGTAAGGGTACCCCCTTTGCATCGAAAAAATCCGAAAATTTTTTTTTCAAGATATCGACCTGGAACCTTCGCCATTCGATTCAGTGACTTATTCTCGTTCTAAAACTGTATATTTAGAGCCTTTTCCGATAATTTTTAAAATTCGACCTTTTTGGGGTAGGGAATCCTATGTTAAATTTTGCGAAACGACACATTTTTTTGAAAAATTTCGAGATATCGATCTGAAACCTTCACCATTCGTTCCAAGTCATATACTTCCCAACCGATTTCAGCCACGAGAAAATTCTAAAAAAATTTTTTCCTCGGAAAAATCGATTTTTTCGAAATCGGCATTTTCGGCGAAAAACGGAAAAACGTTTTTCGGCATAAAACATGGCAAAAAATTTTTTTAGAATTTTTTAACCCACAAAATCGGTTGGGAAGTATGCGACTTGGATCTAATGGTGAAGGTTTCAGGTCGATATCTCGAAATTTTTCAAAAAAATGTGTCGTTTCGCAAAATTTAACCCAGGATTCCCTACCCCAAAAATGGGCAAAATTAAAAATTCTCCAAAAACCTTTTGTTTGTACTGTTTTAGATTGCAAATTCATCACTGAAGCGAATGGCGAAGGTCCCAGGTCGATATCTTGAAAAAAAAAATTTCCGATTTTTTCGAGCCGGAAAACGGTAAGGGTACCCCCTTTGCATCGAAAAAATCCGAAAATTTTTTTTTCAAGATATCGACCTGGAACCTTCGCCATTCGATTCAGTGACTTATTCTCGTTCTAAAACTGTATATTTAGAGCCTTTTCCGATAATTTTTAAAATTCGACCTTTTTGGGGTAGGGAATCCTATGTTAAATTTTGCGAAACGACACATTTTTTTGAAAAATTTCGAGATATCGATCTGAAACCTTCACCATTCGATCCAAGTCATATACTTCCCAACCGATTTCAGCCACGAGAAAATTCTAAAAAAATTTTTTCCTCGGAAAAATCGATTTTTTCGAAATCGGCATTTTCGGCGAAAAACGGAAAAACGTTTTTCGGCATAAAACATGGCAAAAAATTTTTTTATAATTTTTTAACCCACAAAATCGGTTGGGAAGTATGCGACTTGGATCTAATGGTGAAGGTTTCAGGTCGATATCTCGAAATTTTTCAAAAAAATGTGTCGTTTCGCAAAATTTAACCCAGGATTCCCTACCCCAAAAATGGGCAAAATTAAAAATTCTCCAAAAACCTTTTGTTTGTACTGTTTTAGATTGCAAACTCATCACTGAAGCGAATGGCGAAGGTCCCAGGTCGATATCTTGAAAAAAAAAATTTCCGATTTTTTCGAGCCGGAAAACGGTAAGGGTACCCCCTTTGCATCGAAAAAATCCGAAAATTTTTTTTTCAAGATATCGACCTGGAACCTTCGCCATTCGATTCAGTGACTTATTCTCGTTCTAAAACTGTATATTTAGAGCCTTTTCCGATAATTTTTAAAATTCGACCTTTTTGGGGTAGGGAATCCTATGTTAAATTTTGCGAAACGACACATTTTTTTGAAAAATTTCGAGATATCGATCTGAAACCTTCACCATTCGATCCAAGTCATATACTTCCCAACCGATTTCAGCCACGAGAAAATTCTAAAAAAATTTTTTCCTCGGAAAAATCGATTTTTTCGAAATCGGCATTTTCGGCGAAAAACGGAAAAACGTTTTTCGGCATAAAACATGGCAAAAAATTTTTTTATAATTTTTTAACCCACAAAATCGGTTGGGAAGTATGCGACTTGGATCTAATGGTGAAGGTTTCAGGTCGATATCTCGAAATTTTTCAAAAAAATGTGTCGTTTCGCAAAATTTAACCCAGGATTCCCTACCCCAAAAGTGGGCAAAATTAAAAATTCTCCAAAAACCTTTTGTTTGTACTGTTTTAGATTGCAAATTCATCACTGAAGCGAATGGCGAAGGTCCCAGGTCGATATCTTGAAAAAAAAAATTTCCGATTTTTTCGAGCCGGAAAACGGTAAGGGTACCCCCTTTGCATCGAAAAAATCCGAAAATTTTTTTTTCAAGATATCGACCTGGAACCTTCGCCATTCGATTCAGTGACTTATTCTCGTTCTAAAACTGTATATTTAGAGCCTTTTCCGATAATTTTTAAAATTCGACCTTTTTGGGGTAGGGAATCCTATGTTAAATTTTGCGAAACGACACATTTTTTTGAAAAATTTCGAGATATCGATCTGAAACCTTCACCATTCGATCCAAGTCATATACTTCCCAACCGATTTCAGCCACGAGAAAATTCTAAAAAAATTTTTTCCTCGGAAAAATCGATTTTTTCGAAATCGGCATTTTCGGCGAAAAACGGAAAAACGTTTTTCGGCATAAAACATGGCAAAAAATTTTTTTAGAATTTTTTAACCCACTAAATCGGTTGGGAAGTATGCGACTTGGATCTAATGGTGAAGGTTTCAGGTCGATATCTCGAAATTTTTCAAAAAAATGTGTCGTTTCGCAAAATTTAACCCAGGATTCCCTACCCCAAAAATGGGCAAAATTAAAAATTCTCCAAAAACCTTTTGTTTGTACTGTTTTAGATTGCAAACTCATCACTGAAGCGAATGGCGAAGGTCCCAGGTCGATATCTTGAAAAAAAAAATTTCCGATTTTTTCGAGCCGGAAAACGGTAAGGGTACCCCCTTTGCATCGAAAAAATCCGAAAATTTTTTTTTCAAGATATCGACCTGGAACCTTCGCCATTCGATTCAGTGACTTATTCTCGTTCTAAAACTGTATATTTAGAGCCTTTTCCGATAATTTTTAAAATTCGACCTTTTTGGGGTAGGGAATCCTATGTTAAATTTTGCGAAACGACACATTTTTTTGAAAAATTTCGAGATATCGATCTGAAACCTTCACCATTCGATCCAAGTCATATACTTCCCAACCGATTTCAGCCACGAGAAAATTCTAAAAAAATTTTTTCCTCGGAAAAATCGATTTTTTCGAAATCGGCATTTTCGGCGAAAAACGGAAAAACGTTTTTCGGCATAAAACATGGCAAAAATTTTTTTTATAATTTTTTAACCCACAAAATCGGTTGGGAAGTATGCGACTTGGATCTAATGGTGAAGGTTTCAGGTCGATATCTCGAAATTTTTCAAAAAAATGTGTCGTTTCGCAAAATTTAACCCAGGATTCCCTACCCCAAAAGTGGGCAAAATTAAAAATTCTCCAAAAACCTTTTGTTTGTACTGTTTTAGATTGCAAATTCATCACTGAAGCGAATGGCGAAGGTCCCAGGTCGATATCTTGAAAAAAAAAATTTCCGATTTTTTCGAGCCGGAAAACGGTAAGGGTACCCCCTTTGCATCGAAAAAATCCGAAAATTTTTTTTTCAAGATATCGACCTGGAACTTTCGCCATTCGATTCAGTGACTTATTCTCGTTCTAAAACTGTATATTTAGAGCCTTTTCCGATAATTTTTAAAATTCGACCTTTTTGGGGTAGGGAATCCTATGTTAAATTTTGCGAAACGACACATTTTTTTGAAAAATTTCGAGATATCGATCTGAAACCTTTACCATTCGATCCAAGTCATATACTTCCCAACCGATTTCAGCCACGAGAAAATTCTAAAAAAAATTTTTCCTCGGAAAAATCGATTTTTTCGAAATCGGCATTTTCGGCGAAAAACGGAAAAACGTTTTTCGGCATAAAACATGGCAAAAAATTTTTTTAGAATTTTTTAACCCACAAAATCGGTTGGGAAGTATGCGACTTGGATCTAATGGTGAAGGTTTCAGGTCGATATCTCGAAATTTTTCAAAAAAATGTGTCGTTTCGCAAAATTTAACCCAGGATTCCCTACCCCAAAAGTGGGCAAAATTAAAAATTCTCCAAAAACCTTTTGTTTGTACTGTTTTAGATTGCAAATTCATCACTGAAGCGAATGGCGAAGGTCCCAGGTCGATATCTTGAAAAAAAAAATTTCCGATTTTTTCGAGCCGGAAAACGGTAAGGGTACCCCCTTTGCATCGAAAAAATCCGAAAATTTTTTTTTCAAGATATCGACCTGGAACCTTCGCCATTCGATTCAGTGACTTATTCTCGTTCTAAAACTGTATATTTAGAGCCTTTTCCGATAATTTTTAAAATTCGACCTTTTTGGGGTAGGGAATCCTATGTTAAATTTTGCGAAACGACACATTTTTTTGAAAAATTTCGAGATATCGATCTGAAACCTTCACCATTCGATCCAAGTCATATACTTCCCAACCGATTTCAGCCACGAGAAAATTCTAAAAAAATTTTTTCCTCGGAAAAATCGATTTTTTCGAAATCGGCATTTTCGGCGAAAAACGGAAAAACGTTTTTCGGCATAAAACATGGCAAAAAATTTTTTTAGAATTTTTTAACCCACTAAATCGGTTGGGAAGTATGCGACTTGGATCTAATGGTGAAGGTTTCAGGTCGATATCTCGAAATTTTTCAAAAAAATGTGTCGTTTCGCAAAATTTAACCCAGGATTCCCTACCCCAAAAATGGGCAAAATTAAAAATTCTCCAAAAACCTTTTGTTTGTACTGTTTTAGATTGCAAACTCATCACTGAAGCGAATGGCGAAGGTCCCAGGTCGATATCTTGAAAAAAAAAATTTCCGATTTTTTCGAGCCGGAAAACGGTAAGGGTACCCCCTTTGCATCGAAAAAATCCGAAAATTTTTTTTTCAAGATATCGACCTGGAACCTTCGCCATTCGATTCAGTGACTTATTCTCGTTCTAAAACTGTATATTTAGAGCCTTTTCCGATAATTTTTAAAATTCGACCTTTTTGGGGTAGGGAATCCTATGTTAAATTTTGCGAAACGACACATTTTTTTGAAAAATTTCGAGATATCGATCTGAAACCTTCACCATTCGATCCAAGTCATATACTTCCCAACCGATTTCAGCCACGAGAAAATTCTAAAAAAAATTTTTCCTCGGAAAAATCGATTTTTTCGAAATCGGCATTTTCGGCGAAAAACGGAAAAACGTTTTTCGGCATAAAACATGGCAAAAATTTTTTTTATAATTTTTTAACCCACAAAATCGGTTGGGAAGTATGCGACTTGGATCTAATGGTGAAGGTTTCAGGTCGATATCTCGAAATTTTTCAAAAAAATGTGTCGTTTCGCAAAATTTAACCCAGGATTCCCTACCCCAAAAGTGGGCAAAATTAAAAATTCTCCAAAAACCTTTTGTTTGTACTGTTTTAGATTGCAAATTCATCACTGAAGCGAATGGCGAAGGTCCCAGGTCGATATCTTGAAAAAAAAAATTTCCGATTTTTTCGAGCCGGAAAACGGTAAGGGTACCCCCTTTGCATCGAAAAAATCCGAAAATTTTTTTTTCAAGATATCGACCTGGAACTTTCGCCATTCGATTCAGTGACTTATTCTCGTTCTAAAACTGTATATTTAGAGCCTTTTCCGATAATTTTTAAAATTCGACCTTTTTGGGGTAGGGAATCCTATGTTAAATTTTGCGAAACGACACATTTTTTTGAAAAATTTCGAGATATCGATCTGAAACCTTTACCATTCGATCCAAGTCATATACTTCCCAACCGATTTCAGCCACGAGAAAATTCTAAAAAAATTTTTTCCTCGGAAAAATCGATTTTTTCGAAATCGGCATTTTCGGCGAAAAACGGAAAAACGTTTTTCGGCATAAAACATGGCAAAAAATTTTTTTAGAATTTTTTAACCCACAAAATCGGTTGGGAAGTATGCGACATGGATCTAATGGTGAAGGTTTCAGGTCGATATCTCGAAATTTTTCAAAAAAATGTGTCGTTTCGCAAAATTTAACCCAGGATTCCCTACCCCAAAAATGGGCAAAATTAAAAATTCTCCAAAAACCTTTTGTTTGTACTGTTTTAGATTGCAAATTCATCACTGAAGCGAATGGCGAAGGTCCTAGGTCGATATCTTGAAAAAAAAAATTTCCGATTTTTTCGAGCCGGAAAACGGTAAGGGTACCCCCTTTGCATCGAAAAAATCCGAAAATTTTTTTTTCAAGATATCGACCTGGAACTTTCGCCATTCGATTCAGTGACTTATTCTCGTTCTAAAACTGTATATTTAGAGCCTTTTCCGATAATTTTTAAAATTCGACCTTTTTGGGGTAGGGAATCCTATGTTAAATTTTGCGAAACGACACATTTTTTTGAAAAATTTCGAGATATCGATCTGAAACCTTCACCATTCGATCCAAGTCATATACTTCCCAACCGATTTCAGCCACGAGAAAATTCTAAAAAAAATTTTTCCTCGGAAAAATCGATTTTTTCGAAATCGGCATTTTCGGCGAAAAACGGAAAAACGTTTTTCGGCATAAAACATGGAAAAAAATTTTTTTATAATTTTTTAACCCACTAAATCGGTTGGGAAGTATGCGACTTGGATCTAATGGTGAAGGTTTCAGGTCGATATCTCGAAATTTTTCAAAAAAATGTGTCGTTTCGCAAAATTTAACCCAGGATTCCCTACCCCAAAAGTGGGCAAAATTAAAAATTCTCCAAAAACCTTTTGTTTGTACTGTTTTAGATTGCAAATTCATCACTGAAGCGAATGGCGAAGGTCCCAGGTCGATATCTTGAAAAAAAAAATTTCCGATTTTTTCGAGCCGGAAAACGGTAAGGGTACCCCCTTTGCATCGAAAAAATCCGAAATTTTTTTTTTCAAGATATCGACCTGGAACCTTCGCCATTCGATTCAGTGACTTATTCTCGTTCTAAAACTGTATATTTAGAGCCTTTTCCGATAATTTTTAAAATTCGACCTTTTTGGGGTAGGGAATCCTATGTTAAATTTTGCGAAACGACACATTTTTTTGAAAAATTTCGAGATATCGATCTGAAACCTTCACCATTCGATCCAAGTCATATACTTCCCAACCGATTTCAGCCACGAGAAAATTCTAAAAAAATTTTTTCCTCGGAAAAATCGATTTTTTCGAAATCGGCATTTTCGGCGAAAAACGGAAAAACGTTTTTCGGCATAAAACATGGCAAAAAATTTTTTTAGAATTTTTTAACCCACTAAATCGGTTGGGAAGTATGCGACTTGGATCTAATGGTGAAGGTTTCAGGTCGATATCTCGAAATTTTTCAAAAAAATGTGTCGTTTCGCAAAATTTAACCCAGGATTCCCTACCCCAAAAGTGGGCAAAATTAAAAATTCTCCAAAAACCTTTTGTTTGTACTGTTTTAGATTGCAAATTCATCACTGAAGCGAATGGCGAAGGTCCCAGGTCGATATCTTGAAAAAAAAAATTTCCGATTTTTTCGAGCCGGAAAACGGTAAGGGTACCCCCTTTGCATCGAAAAAATCCGAAAATTTTTTTTTCAAGATATCGACCTGGAACTTTCGCCATTCGATTCAGTGACTTATTCTCGTTCTAAAACTGTATATTTAGAGCCTTTTCCGATAATTTTTAAAATTCGACCTTTTTGGGGTAGGGAATCCTATGTTAAATTTTGCGAAACGACACATTTTTTTGAAAAATTTCGAGATATCGATCTGAAACCTTTACCATTCGATCCAAGTCATATACTTCCCAACCGATTTCAGCCACGAGAAAATTCTAAAAAAATTTTTTCCTCGGAAAAATCGATTTTTTCGAAATCGGCATTTTCGGCGAAAAACGGAAAAACGTTTTTCGGCATAAAACATGGCAAAAAATTTTTTTAGAATTTTTTAACCCACAAAATCGGTTGGGAAGTATGCGACTTGGATCTAATGGTGAAGGTTTCAGGTCGATATCTCGAAATTTTTCAAAAAAATGTGTCGTTTCGCAAAATTTAACACAGGATTCCCTACCCCAAAAATGGGCAAAATTAAAAATTCTCCAAAAACCTTTTGTTTGTACTGTTTTAGATTGCAAATTCATCACTGAAGCGAATGGCGAAGGTCCCAGGTCGATATCTTGAAAAAAAAAATTTCCGATTTTTTCGAGCCGGAAAACGGTAAGGGTACCCCCTTTGCATCGAAAAAATCCGAAAAATTTTTTTTCAAGATATCGACCTGGAACTTTCGCCATTCGATTCAGTGACTTATTCTCGTTCTAAAACTGTATATTTAGAGCCTTTTCCGATAATTTTTAAAATTCGACCTTTTTGGGGTAGGGAATCCTATGTTAAATTTTGCGAAACGACACATTTTTTTGAAAAATTTCGAGATATCGATCTGAAACCTTCACCATTCGATCCAAGTCATATACTTCCCAACCGATTTCAGCCACGAGAAAATTCTAAAAAAAATTTTTCCTCGGAAAAATCAATTTTTTCGAAATCGGCATTTTCGGCGAAAAACGGAAAAACGTTTTTCGGCATAAAACATGGCAAAAAATTTTTTTAGAATTTTTTAACCCACAAAATCGGTTGGGAAGTATGCGACTTGGATCTAATGGTGAAGGTTTCAGGTCGATATCTCGATATTTTTCAAAAAAATGTGTCGTTTCGCAAAATTTAACCCAGGATTCCCTACCCCAAAAATGGGCAAAATTAAAAATTCTCCAAAAACCTTTTGTTTGTACTGTTTTAGATTGCAAATTCATCACTGAAGCGAATGGCGAAGGTCCCAGGTCGATATCTTGAAAAAAAAAATTTCCGATTTTTTCGAGCCGGAAAACGGTAAGGGTACCCCCTTTGCATCGAAAAAATCCGAAAATTTTTTTTTCAAGATATCGACCTGGAACCTTCGCCATTCGATTCAGTGACTTATTCTCGTTCTAAAACTGTATATTTAGAGCCTTTTCCGATAATTTTTAAAATTCGACCTTTTTGGGGTAGGGAATCCTATGTTAAATTTTGCGAAACGACACATTTTTTTGAAAAATTTCGAGATATCGATCTGAAACCTTCACCATTCGATCCAAGTCATATACTTCCCAACCGATTTCAGCCACGAGAAAATTCTAAAAAAATTTTTTCCTCGGAAAAATCGATTTTTTCGAAATCGGCATTTTCGGCGAAAAACGGAAAAACGTTTTTCGGCATAAAACATGGCAAAAAATTTTTTTAGAATTTTTTAACCCACTAAATCGGTTGGGAAGTATGCGACTTGGATCTAATGGTGAAGGTTTCAGGTCGATATCTCGAAATTTTTCAAAAAAATGTGTCGTTTCGCAAAATTTAACCCAGGATTCCCTACCCCAAAAATGGGCAAAATTAAAAATTCTCCAAAAACCTTTTGTTTGTACTGTTTTAGATTGCAAACTCATCACTGAAGCGAATGGCGAAGGTCCCAGGTCGATATCTTGAAAAAAAAAATTTCCGATTTTTTCGAGCCGGAAAACGGTAAGGGTACCCCCTTTGCATCGAAAAAATCCGAAAATTTTTTTTTCAAGATATCGACCTGGAACCTTCGCCATTCGATTCAGTGACTTATTCTCGTTCTAAAACTGTATATTTAGAGCCTTTTCCGATAATTTTTAAAATTCGACCTTTTTGGGGTAGGGAATCCTATGTTAAATTTTGCGAAACGACACATTTTTTTGAAAAATTTCGAGATATCGATCTGAAACCTTCACCATTCGATCCAAGTCATATACTTCCCAACCGATTTCAGCCACGAGAAAATTCTAAAAAAATTTTTTCCTCGGAAAAATCGATTTTTTCGAAATCGGCATTTTCGGCGAAAAACGGAAAAACGTTTTTCGGCATAAAACATGGAAAAAAATTTTTTTATAATTTTTTAACCCACAAAATCGGTTGGGAAGTATGCGACTTGGATCTAATGGTGAAGGTTTCAGGTCGATATCTCGAAATTTTTCAAAAAAATGTGTCGTTTCGCAAAATTTAACCCAGGATTCCCTACCCCAAAAGTGGGCGAAATTAAAAATTCTCCAAAAACCTTTTGTTTGTACTGTTTTAGATTGCAAATTCATCACTGAAGCGAATGGCGAAGGTCCCAGGTCGATATCTTGAAAAAAAAAATTTCCGATTTTTTCGAGCCGGAAAACGGTAAGGGTACCCCCTTTGCATCGAAAAAATCCGAAATTTTTTTTTTCAAGATATCGACCTGGAACCTTCGCCATTCGATTCAGTGACTTATTCTCGTTCTAAAACTGTATATTTAGAGCCTTTTCCGATAATTTTTAAAATTCGACCTTTTTGGGGTAGGGAATCCTATGTTAAATTTTGCGAAACGACACATTTTTTTGAAAAATTTCGAGATATCGATCTGAAACCTTCACCATTCGATCCAAGTCATATACTTCCCAACCGATTTCAGCCACGAGAAAATTCTAAAAAAAATTTTTCCTCGGAAAAATCGATTTTTTCGAAATCGGCATTTTCGGCGAAAAACGGAAAAACGTTTTTCGGCATAAAACATGGCAAAAAATTTTTTTATAATTTTTTAACCCACAAAATCGGTTGGGAAGTATGCGACTTGGATCTAATGGTGAAGGTTTCAGGTCGATATCTCGAAATTTTTCAAAAAAATGTGTCGTTTCGCAAAATTTAACCCAGGATTCCCTACCCCAAAAGTGGGCAAAATTAAAAATTCTCCAAAAACCTTTTGTTTGTACTGTTTTAGATTGCAAATTCATCACTGAAGCGAATGGCGAAGGTCCCAGGTCGATATCTTGAAAAAAAAAATTTCCGATTTTTTCGAGCCGGAAAACGGTAAGGGTACCCCCTTTGCATCGAAAAAATCCGAAAATTTTTTTTTCAAGATATCGACCTGGAACCTTCGCCATTCGATTCAGTGACTTATTCTCGTTCTAAAACTGTATATTTAGAGCCTTTTCCGATAATTTTTAAAATTCGACCTTTTTGGGGTAGGGAATCCTATGTTAAATTTTGCGAAACGACACATTTTTTTGAAAAATTTCGAGATATCGATCTGAAACCTTCACCATTCGATCCAAGTCATATACTTCCCAACCGATTTCAGCCACGAGAAAATTCTAAAAAAATTTTTTCCTCGGAAAAATCGATTTTTTCGAAATCGGCATTTTCGGCGAAAAACGGAAAAACGTTTTTCGGCATAAAACATGGCAAAAAATTTTTTTAGAATTTTTTAACCCACTAAATCGGTTGGGAAGTATGCGACTTGGATCTAATGGTGAAGGTTTCAGGTCGATATCTCGAAATTTTTCAAAAAAATGTGTCGTTTCGCAAAATTTAACCCAGGATTCCCTACCCCAAAAATGGGCAAAATTAAAAATTCTCCAAAAACCTTTTGTTTGTACTGTTTTAGATTGCAAACTCATCACTGAAGCGAATGGCGAAGGTCCCAGGTCGATATCTTGAAAAAAAAAATTTCCGATTTTTTCGAGCCGGAAAACGGTAAGGGTACCCCCTTTGCATCGAAAAAATCCGAAAATTTTTTTTTCAAGATATCGACCTGGAACCTTCGCCATTCGATTCAGTGACTTATTCTCGTTCTAAAACTGTATATTTAGAGCCTTTTCCGATAATTTTTAAAATTCGACCTTTTTGGGGTAGGGAATCCTATGTTAAATTTTGCGAAACGACACATTTTTTTGAAAAATTTCGAGATATCGATCTGAAACCTTCACCATTCGATCCAAGTCATATACTTCCCAACCGATTTCAGCCACGAGAAAATTCTAAAAAAATTTTTTCCTCGGAAAAATCGATTTTTTCGAAATCGGCATTTTCGGCGAAAAACGGAAAAACGTTTTTCGGCATAAAACATGGCAAAAAATTTTTTTAGAATTTTTTAACCCACAAAATCGGTTGGGAAGTATGCGACTTGGATCTAATGGTGAAGGTTTCAGGTCGATATCTCGAAATTTTTCAAAAAAATGTGTCGTTTCGCAAAATTTAACCCAGGATTCCCTACCCCAAAAATGGGCAAAATTAAAAATTCTCCAAAAACCTTTTGTTTGTACTGTTTTAGATTGCAAATTCATCACTGAAGCGAATGGCGAAGGTCCCAGGTCGATATCTTGAAAAAAAAAATTTCCGATTTTTTCGAGCCGGAAAACGGTAAGGGTACCCCCTTTGCATCGAAAAAATCCGAAAAATTTTTTTTCAAGATATCAACCTGGAACTTTCGCCATTCGATTCAGTGACTTATTCTCGTTCTAAAACTGTATATTTAGAGCCTTTTCCGATAATTTTTAAAATTCGACCTTTTTGGGGTAGGGAATCCTATGTTAAATTTTGCGAAACGACACATTTTTTTGAAAAATTTCGAGATATCGATCTGAAACCTTCACCATTCGATCCAAGTCATATACTTCCCAACCGATTTCAGCCACGAGAAAATTCTAAAAAAATTTTTTCCTCGGAAAAATCGATTTTTTCGAAATCGGCATTTTCGGCGAAAAACGGAAAAACGTTTTTCGGCATAAAACATGGCAAAAAATTTTTTTAGAATTTTTTAACCCACAAAATCGGTTGGGAAGTATGCGACTTGGATCTAATGGTGAAGGTTTCAGGTCGATATCTCGAAATTTTTCAAAAAAATGTGTCGTTTCGCAAAATTTAACCCAGGATTCCCTACCCCAAAAATGGGCAAAATTAAAAATTCTCCAAAAACCTTTTGTTTGTACTGTTTTAGATTGCAAACTCATCACTGAAGCGAATGGCGAAGGTCCCAGGTCGATATCTTGAAAAAAAAAATTTCCGATTTTTTCGAGCCGGAAAACGGTAAGGGTACCCCCTTTGCATCGAAAAAATCCGAAAATTTTTTTTTCAAGATATCGACCTGGAACTTTCGCCATTCGATTCAGTGACTTATTCTCGTTCTAAAACTGTATATTTAGAGCCTTTTCCGATAATTTTTAAAATTCGACCTATTTGGGGTAGGGAATCCTATGTTAAATTTTGCGAAACGACACATTTTTTTGAAAAATTTCGAGATATCGATCTGAAACCTTCACCATTCGATCCAAGTCATATACTTCCCAACCGATTTCAGCCACGAGAAAATTCTAAAAAAATTTTTTCCTCGGAAAAATCGATTTTTTCGAAATCGGCATTTTCGGCGAAAAACGGAAAAACGTTTTTCGGCATAAAACATGGCAAAAAATTTTTTTAGAATTTTTTAACCCACTAAATCGGTTGGGAAGTATGCGACTTGGATCTAATGGTGAAGGTTTCAGGTCGATATCTCGAAATTTTTCAAAAAAATGTGTCGTTTCGCAAAATTTAACCCAGGATTCCCTACCCCAAAAATGGGCAAAATTAAAAATTCTCCAAAAACCTTTTGTTTGTACTGTTTTAGATTGCAAACTCATCACTGAAGCGAATGGCGAAGGTCCCAGGTCGATATCTTGAAAAAAAAAATTTCCGATTTTTTCGAGCCGGAAAACGGTAAGGGTACCCCCTTTGCATCGAAAAAATCCGAAAATTTTTTTTTCAAGATATCGACCTGGAACCTTCGCCATTCGATTCAGTGACTTATTCTCGTTCTAAAACTGTATATTTAGAGCCTTTTCCGATAATTTTTAAAATTCGACCTTTTTGGGGTAGGGAATCCTATGTTAAATTTTGCGAAACGACACATTTTTTTGAAAAATTTCGAGATATCGATCTGAAACCTTCACCATTCGATCCAAGTCATATACTTCCCAACCGATTTCAGCCACGAGAAAATTCTAAAAAAATTTTTTCCTCGGAAAAATCGATTTTTTCGAAATCGGCATTTTCGGCGAAAAACGTTTTTCGGCATAAAACATGGCAAAAAATTTTTTTAGAATTTTTTAACCCACAAAATCGGTTGGGAAGTATGCGACTTGGATCTAATGGTGAAGGTTTCAGGTCGATATCTCGAAATTTTTCAAAAAAATGTGTCGTTTCGCAAAATTTAACCCAGGATTCCCTACCCCAAAAATGGGCAAAATTAAAAATTCTCCAAAAACCTTTTGTTTGTACTGTTTTAGATTGCAAACTCATCACTGAAGCGAATGGCGAAGGTCCCAGGTCGATATCTTGAAAAAAAAAATTTCCGATTTTTTCGAGCCGGAAAACGGTAAGGGTACCCCCTTTGCATCGAAAAAATCCGAAAATTTTTTTTTCAAGATATCGACCTGGAACTTTCGCCATTCGATTCAGTGACTTATTCTCGTTCTAAAACTGTATATTTAGAGCCTTTTCCGATAATTTTTAAAATTCGACCTATTTGGGGTAGGGAATCCTATGTTAAATTTTGCGAAACGACACATTTTTTTGAAAAATTTCGAGATATCGATCTGAAACCTTCACCATTCGATCCAAGTCATATACTTCCCAACCGATTTCAGCCACGAGAAAATTCTAAAAAAATTTTTTCCTCGGAAAAATCGATTTTTTCGAAATCGGCATTTTCGGCGAAAAACGGAAAAACGTTTTTCGGCATAAAACATGGCAAAAAATTTTTTTAGAATTTTTTAACCCACTAAATCGGTTGGGAAGTATGCGACTTGGATCTAATGGTGAAGGTTTCAGGTCGATATCTCGAAATTTTTCAAAAAAATGTGTCGTTTCGCAAAATTTAACCCAGGATTCCCTACCCCAAAAATGGGCAAAATTAAAAATTCTCCAAAAACCTTTTGTTTGTACTGTTTTAGATTGCAAACTCATCACTGAAGCGAATGGCGAAGGTCCCAGGTCGATATCTTGAAAAAAAAAATTTCCGATTTTTTCGAGCCGGAAAACGGTAAGGGTACCCCCTTTGCATCGAAAAAATCCGAAAATTTTTTTTTCAAGATATCGACCTGGAACCTTCGCCATTCGATTCAGTGACTTATTCTCGTTCTAAAACTGTATATTTAGAGCCTTTTCCGATAATTTTTAAAATTCGACCTTTTTGGGGTAGGGAATCCTATGTTAAATTTTGCGAAACGACACATTTTTTTGAAAAATTTCGAGATATCGATCTGAAACCTTCACCATTCGATCCAAGTCATATACTTCCCAACCGATTTCAGCCACGAGAAAATTCTAAAAAAATTTTTTCCTCGGAAAAATCGATTTTTTCGAAATCGGCATTTTCGGCGAAAAACGGAAAAACGTTTTTCGGCATAAAACATGGCAAAAAATGTTTTTAGAATTTTTTAACCCACAAAATCGGTTGGGAAGTATGCGACTTGGATCTAATGGTGAAGGTTTCAGGTCGATATCTCGAAATTTTTCAAAAAAATGTGTCGTTTCGCAAAATTTAACCCAGGATTCCCTACCCCAAAAGTGGGCAAAATTAAAAATTCTCCAAAAACCTTTTGTTTGTACTGTTTTAGATTGCAAATTCATCACTGAAGCGAATGGCGAAGGTCCCAGGTCGATATCTCGAAAAAAAAAATTTCCGATTTTTTCGAGCCGGAAAACGGTAAGGGTACCCCCTTTGCATCGAAAAAATCCGAAAATTTTTTTTTCAAGATATCGACCTGGAACCTTCGCCATTCGATTCAGTGACTTATTCTCGTTCTAAAACTGTATATTTAGAGCCTTTTCCGATAATTTTTAAAATTCGACCTTTTTGGGGTAGGGAATCCTATGTTAAATTTTGCGAAACGACACATTTTTTTGAAAAATTTCGAGATATCGATCTGAAACCTTCACCATTCGATCCAAGTCATATACTTCCCAACCGATTTCAGCCACGAGAAAATTCTAAAAAAAATTTTTCCTCGGAAAAATCGATTTTTTCGAAATCGGCATTTTCGGCGAAAAACGGAAAAACGTTTTTCGGCATAAAACATGGCAAAAAAATTTTTTAGAATTTTTTAACCCACAAAATCGGTTGGGAAGTATGCGACTTGGATCTAATGGTGAAGGTTTCAGGTCGATATCTCGAAAAAAAAAATTTCCGATTTTTTCGAGCCGGAAAACGGTAAGGGTACCCCCTTTGCATCGAAAAAATGCGAAAATTTTTTTTTCAAGATATCGACCTGGAACCTTCGCCATTCGATTCAGTGACTTATTCTCGTTCTAAAACTGTATATTTAGGGCCTTTTCCGATAATTTTTAAAATTCGACCTTTTTGGGGTAGGGAATCCTATGTTAAATTTTGCGAAACGACACATTTTTTTGAAAAATTTCGAGATATCGATCTGAAACCTTCGCCATTCGATCCAAGTCATATACTTCCCAACCGATTTCAGCCACGAGAAAATTCTAAAAAAATTTTTTCCTCGGAAAAATCGATTTTTTCGAAATCGGCATTTTCGGCGAAAAACGGAAAAACGTTTTTCGGCATAAAACATGGCAAAAAATTTTTTTAGAATTTTTTAACCCACTAAATCGGTTGGGAAGTATGCGACTTGGATCTAATGGTGAAGGTTTCAGGTCGATATCTCGACATTTTTCAAAAAAATGTGTCGTTTCGCAAAATTTAACCCAGGATTCCCTACCCCAAAAATGGGCAAAATTAAAAATTCTCCAAAAACCTTTTGTTTGTACTGTTTTAGATTGCAAACTCATCACTGAAGCGAATGGCGAAGGTCCCAGGTCGATATCTTGAAAAAAAAAATTTCCGATTTTTTCGAGCCGGAAAACGGTAAGGGTACCCCCTTTGCATCGAAAAAATCCGAAAATTTTTTTTTCAAGATATCGACCTGGAACCTTCGCCATTCGATTCAGTGACTTATTCTCGTTCTAAAACTGTATATTTAGAGCCTTTTCCGATAATTTTTAAAATTCGACCTTTTTGGGGTACGGAATCCTATGTTAAATTTTGCGAAACGACACATTTTTTTGAAAAATTTCGAGATATCGATCTGAAACCTTCGCCATTCGATCCAAGTCATATACTTCCCAACCGATTTCAGCCACGAGAAAATTCTGAAAAAAATTTTTCCTCGGAAAAATCGATTTTTTCGAAATCGGCATTTTCGGCGAAAAACGGAAAAACGTTTTTCGGCATAAAACATGGCAAAAAAATTTTTTAGAATTTTTTAACCCACAAAATCGGTTGGGAAGTATGCGACTTGGATCTAATGGTGAAGGTTTCAGGTCGATATCTCGAAAAAAAAAATTTCCGATTTTTTCGAGCCGGAAAACGGTAAGGGTACCCCCTTTGCATCGAAAAAATCCGAAAATTTTTTTTTCAAGATATCGACCTGGAACCTTCGCCATTCGATTCAGTGACTTATTCTCGTTCTAAAACTGTATATTTAGAGCCTTTTCCGATAATTTTTAAAATTCGACCTTTTTGGGGTAGGGAATCCTATGTTAAATTTTGCGAAACGACACATTTTTTTGAAAAATTTCGAGATATCGATCTGAAACCTTCACCATTCGATCCAAGTCATATACTTCCCAACCGATTTCAGCCACGAGAAAATTCTAAAAAAATTTTTTCCTCGGAAAAATCGATTTTTTCGAAATCGGCATTTTCGGCGAAAAACGGAAAAACGTTTTTCGGCATAAAACATGGCAAAAAATTTTTTTAGAATTTTTTAACCCACAAAATCGGTTGGGAAGTATGCGACTTGGATCTAATGGTGAAGGTTTCAGGTCGATATCTCGAAATTTTTCAAAAAAATGTGTCGTTTCGCAAAATTTAACCCAGGATTCCCTACCCCAAAAAGGTCGAATTTTAAAAATTATCGGAAAAGGCTCTAATTATACAGTTTTAGAACGAGAATAAGTCACTGAATCGAATGGCGAAGGTTCCAGGTCGATATCTTGAAAAAAAAAATTTCCGATTTTTTCGAGCCGGAAAACGGTAAGGGTACCCCCTTTGCATCGAAAAAATCCGAAAAATTTTTTTTCAAGATATCGACCTGGAACCTTCGCCATTCGATTCAGTGACTTATTCTCGTTCTAAAACTGTATATTTAGAGCCTTTTCCGATAATTTTTAAAATTCGACCTTTTTGGGGTACGGAATCCTATGTTAAATTTTGCGAAACGACACATTTTTTTGAAAAATTTCGAGATATCGATCTGAAACCTTCGCCATTCGATCCAAGTCATATACTTCCCAACCGATTTCAGCCACGAGAAAATTCTAAAAAAAATTTTTCCTCGGAAAAATCGATTTTTTCGAAATCGGCATTTTCGGCGAAAAACGGAAAAACGTTTTTCGGCATAAAACATGGCAAAAAAATTTTTTAGAATTTTTTAACCCACAAAATCGGTTGGGAAGTATGCGACTTGGATCTAATGGTGAAGGTTTCAGGTCGATATCTCGAAATTTTTCAAAAAAATGTGTCGTTTCGCAAAATTTAACCCAGGATTCCCTACCCCAAAAATGGGCAAAATTAAAAATTCTCCAAAAACCTTTTGTTTGTACTGTTTTAGATTGCAAATTCATCACTGAAGCGAATGGCGAAGGTCCCAGGTCGATATCTTGAAAAAAAAAATTTCCGATTTTTTCGAGCCGGAAAACGGTAAGGGTACCCCCTTTGCATCGAAAAAATCCGAAAATTTTTTTTTCAAGATATCGACCTGGAACTTTCGCCATTCGATTCAGTGACTTATTCTCGTTCTAAAACTGTATATTTAGAGCCTTTTCCGATAATTTTTAAAATTCGACCTATTTGGGGTAGGGAATCCTATGTTAAATTTTGCGAAACGACACATTTTTTTGAAAAATTTCGAGATATCGATCTGAAACCTTCACCATTCGATCCAAGTCATATACTTCCCAACCGATTTCAGCCACGAGAAAATTCTAAAAAAAATTTTTCCTCGGAAAAATCGATTTTTTCGAAATCGGCATTTTCGGCGAAAAACGGAAAAACGTTTTTCGGCATAAAACATGGCAAAAAATTTTTTTAGAATTTTTTAACCCACTAAATCGGTTGGGAAGTATGCGACTTGGATCTAATGGTGAAGGTTTCAGGTCGATATCTCGAAATTTTTCAAAAAAATGTGTCGTTTCGCAAAATTTAACCCAGGATTCCCTACCCCAAAAATGGGCAAAATTAAAAATTCTCCAAAAACCTTTTGTTTGTACTGTTTTAGATTGCAAACTCATCACTGAAGCGAATGGCGAAGGTCCCAGGTCGATATCTTGAAAAAAAAAATTTCCGATTTTTTCGAGCCGGAAAACGGTAAGGGTACCCCCTTTGCATCGAAAAAATCCGAAAATTTTTTTTTCAAGATATCGACCTGGAACCTTCGCCATTCGATTCAGTGACTTATTCTCGTTCTAAAACTGTATATTTAGAGCCTTTTCCGATAATTTTTAAAATTCGACCTTTTTGGGGTAGGGAATCCTATGTTAAATTTTGCGAAACGACACATTTTTTTGAAAAATTTCGAGATATCGATCTGAAACCTTCACCATTCGATCCAAGTCATATACTTCCCAACCGATTTCAGCCACGAGAAAATTCTAAAAAAAATTTTTCCTCGGAAAAATCGATTTTTTCGAAATCGGCATTTTCGGCGAAAAACGGAAAAACGTTTTTCGGCATAAAACATGGCAAAAAAATTTTTTAGAATTTTTTAACCCACAAAATCGGTTGGGAAGTATGCGACTTGGATCTAATGGTGAAGGTTTCAGGTCGATATCTCGAAAAAAAAAATTTCCGATTTTTTCGAGCCGGAAAACGGTAAGGGTACCCCCTTTGCATCGAAAAAATGCGAAAATTTTTTTTTCAAGATATCGACCTGGAACCTTCGCCATTCGATTCAGTGACTTATTCTCGTTCTAAAACTGTATATTTAGGGCCTTTTCCGATAATTTTTAAAATTCGACCTTTTTGGGGTAGGGAATCCTATGTTAAATTTTGCGAAACGACACATTTTTTTGAAAAATTTCGAGATATCGATCTGAAACCTTCGCCATTCGATCCAAGTCATATACTTCCCAACCGATTTCAGCCACGAGAAAATTCTAAAAAAATTTTTTCCTCGGAAAAATCGATTTTTTCGAAATCGGCATTTTCGGCGAAAAACGGAAAAACGTTTTTCGGCATAAAACATGGCAAAAAATTTTTTTAGAATTTTTTAACCCACTAAATCGGTTGGGAAGTATGCGACTTGGATCTAATGGTGAAGGTTTCAGGTCGATATCTCGACATTTTTCAAAAAAATGTGTCGTTTCGCAAAATTTAACCCAGGATTCCCTACCCCAAAAATGGGCAAAATTAAAAATTCTCCAAAAACCTTTTGTTTGTACTGTTTTAGATTGCAAACTCATCACTGAAGCGAATGGCGAAGGTCCCAGGTCGATATCTTGAAAAAAAAAAATTCCGATTTTTTCGAGCCGGAAAACGGTAAGGGTACCCCCTTTGCATCGAAAAAATCCGAAAATTTTTTTTTCAAGATATCGACCTGGAACCTTCGCCATTCGATTCAGTGACTTATTCTCGTTCTAAAACTGTATATTTAGAGCCTTTTCCGATAATTTTTAAAATTCGACCTTTTTGGGGTACGGAATCCTATGTTAAATTTTGCGAAACGACACATTTTTTTGAAAAATTTCGAGATATCGATCTGAAACCTTCGCCATTCGATCCAAGTCATATACTTCCCAACCGATTTCAGCCACGAGAAAATTCTAAAAAAAATTTTTCCTCGGAAAAATCGATTTTTTCGAAATCGGCATTTTCGGCGAAAAACGGAAAAACGTTTTCGGCATAAAACATGGCAAAAAAATTTTTAGAATTTTTTAACCCACAAAATCGGTTGGGAAGTATGCGACTTGGATCTAATGGTGAAGGTTTCAGGTCGATATCTCGAAATTTTTCAAAAAAATGTGTCCTTTCGCAAAATTTAACCCAGGATTCCCTACCCCAAAAATGGGCAAAATTAAAAATTCTCCAAAAACCTTTTGTTTGTACTGTTTTAGATTGCAAATTCATCACTGAAGCGAATGGCGAAGGTCCCAGGTCGATATCTTGAAAAAAAAAATTTCCGATTTTTTCGAGCCGGAAAACGGTAAGGGTACCCCCTTTGCATCGAAAAAATCCGAAATTTTTTTTTTTCAAGATATCGACCTGGAACCTTCGCCATTCGATTCAGTGACTTATTCTCGTTCTAAAACTGTATATTTAGAGCCTTTTCCGATAATTTTTAAAATTCGACCTTTTTGGGGTAGGGAATCCTATGTTAAATTTTGCGAAACGACACATTTTTTTGAAAAATTTCGAGATATCGATCTGAAACCTTCACCATTCGATCCAAGTCATATACTTCCCAACCGATTTCAGCCACGAGAAAATTCTAAAAAAAATTTTTCCTCGGAAAAATCGATTTTTTCGAAATCGGCATTTTCGGCGAAAAACGGAAAAACGTTTTTCGGCATAAAACATGGCAAAAAATTTTTTTATAATTTTTTAACCCACAAAATCGGTTGGGAAGTATGCGACTTGGATCTAATGGTGAAGGTTTCAGGTCGATATCTCGAAATTTTTCAAAAAAATGTGTCGTTTCGCAAAATTTAACCCAGGATTCCCTACCCCAAAAGTGGGCAAAATTAAAAATTCTCCAAAAACCTTTTGTTTGTACTGTTTTAGATTGCAAATTCATCACTGAAGCGAATGGCGAAGGTCCCAGGTCGATATCTTGAAAAAAAAAATTTCCGATTTTTTCGAGCCGGAAAACGGTAAGGGTACCCCCTTTGCATCGAAAAAATCCGAAAATTTTTTTTTCAAGATATCGACCTGGAACCTTCGCCATTCGATTCAGTGACTTATTCTCGTTCTAAAACTGTATATTTAGAGCCTTTTCCGATAATTTTTAAAATTCGACCTTTTTGGGGTAGGGAATCCTATGTTAAATTTTGCGAAACGACACATTTTTTTGAAAAATTTCGAGATATCGATCTGAAACCTTCACCATTCGATCCAAGTCATATACTTCCCAACCGATTTCAGCCACGAGAAAATTCTAAAAAAATTTTTTCCTCGGAAAAATCGATTTTTTCGAAATCGGCATTTTCGGCGAAAAACGGAAAAACGTTTTTCGGCATAAAACATGGCAAAAAATTTTTTTAGAATTTTTTAACCCACTAAATCGGTTGGGAAGTATGCGACTTGGATCTAATGGTGAAGGTTTCAGGTCGATATCTCGAAATTTTTCAAAAAAATGTGTCGTTTCGCAAAATTTAACCCAGGATTCCCTACCCCAAAAATGGGCAAAATTAAAAATTCTCCAAAAACCTTTTGTTTGTACTGTTTTAGATTGCAAACTCATCACTGAAGCGAATGGCGAAGGTCCCAGGTCGATATCTTGAAAAAAAAAATTTCCGATTTTTTCGAGCCGGAAAACGGTAAGGGTACCCCCTTTGCATCGAAAAAATCCGAAATTTTTTTTTTCAAGATATCGACCTGGAACCTTCGCCATTCGATTCAGTGACTTATTCTCGTTCTAAAACTGTATATTTAGAGCCTTTTCCGATAATTTTTAAAATTCGACCTTTTTGGGGTAGGGAATCCTATGTTAAATTTTGCGAAACGACACATTTTTTTGAAAAATTTCGAGATATCGATCTGAAACCTTCACCATTCGATCCAAGTCATATACTTCCCAACCGATTTCAGCCACGAGAAAATTCTAAAAAAAATTTTTCCTCGGAAAAATCGATTTTTTCGAAATCGGCATTTTCGGCGAAAAACGGAAAAACGTTTTTCGGCATAAAACATGGCAAAAAATTTTTTTATAATTTTTTAACCCACAAAATCGGTTGGGAAGTATGCGACTTGGATCTAATGGTGAAGGTTTCAGGTCGATATCTCGAAATTTTTCAAAAAAATGTGTCGTTTCGCAAAATTTAACCCAGGATTCCCTACCCCAAAAGTGGGCAAAATTAAAAATTCTCCAAAAACCTTTTGTTTGTACTGTTTTAGATTGCAAATTCATCACTGAAGCGAATGGCGAAGGTCCCAGGTCGATATCTTGAAAAAAAAAATTTCCGATTTTTTCGAGCCGGAAAACGGTAAGGGTACCCCCTTTGCATCGAAAAAATCCGAAAATTTTTTTTTCAAGATATCGACCTGGAACCTTCGCCATTCGATTCAGTGACTTATTCTCGTTCTAAAACTGTATATTTAGAGCCTTTTCCGATAATTTTTAAAATTCGACCTTTTTGGGGTAGGGAATCCTATGTTAAATTTTGCGAAACGACACATTTTTTTGAAAAATTTCGAGATATCGATCTGAAACCTTCACCATTCGATCCAAGTCATATACTTCCCAACCGATTTCAGCCACGAGAAAATTCTAAAAAAATTTTTTCCTCGGAAAAATCGATTTTTTCGAAATCGGCATTTTCGGCGAAAAACGGAAAAACGTTTTTCGGCATAAAACATGGCAAAAAATTTTTTTAGAATTTTTTAACCCACTAAATCGGTTGGGAAGTATGCGACTTGGATCTAATGGTGAAGGTTTCAGGTCGATATCTCGAAATTTTTCAAAAAAATGTGTCGTTTCGCAAAATTTAACCCAGGATTCCCTACCCCAAAAATGGGCAAAATTAAAAATTCTCCAAAAACCTTTTGTTTGTACTGTTTTAGATTGCAAACTCATCACTGAAGCGAATGGCGAAGGTCCCAGGTCGATATCTTGAAAAAAAAAATTTCCGATTTTTTCGAGCCGGAAAACGGTAAGGGTACCCCCTTTGCATCGAAAAAATCCGAAAATTTTTTTTTCAAGATATCGACCTGGAACCTTCGCCATTCGATTCAGTGACTTATTCTCGTTCTAAAACTGTATATTTAGAGCCTTTTCCGATAATTTTTAAAATTCGACCTTTTTGGGGTAGGGAATCCTATGTTAAATTTTGCGAAACGACACATTTTTTTGAAAAATTTCGAGATATCGATCTGAAACCTTCACCATTCGATCCAAGTCATATACTTCCCAACCGATTTCAGCCACGAGAAAATTCTAAAAAAATTTTTTCCTCGGAAAAATCGATTTTTTCGAAATCGGCATTTTCGGCGAAAAACGGAAAAACGTTTTTCGGCATAAAACATGGCAAAAAATTTTTTTAGAATTTTTTAACCCACAAAATCGGTTGGGAAGTATGCGACTTGGATCTAATGGTGAAGGTTTCAGGTCGATATCTCGAAATTTTTCAAAAAAATGTGTCGTTTCGCAAAATTTAACCCAGGATTCCCTACCCCAAAAATGGGCAAAATTAAAAATTCTCCAAAAACCTTTTGTTTGTACTGTTTTAGATTGCAAACTCATCACTGAAGCGAATGGCGAAGGTCCCAGGTCGATATCTTGAAAAAAAAAATTTCCGATTTTTTCGAGCCGGAAAACGGTAAGGGTACCCCCTTTGCATCGAAAAAATCCGAAAATTTTTTTTTCAAGATATCGACCTGGAACTTTCGCCATTCGATTCAGTGACTTATTCTCGTTCTAAAACTGTATATTTAGAGCCTTTTCCGATAATTTTTAAAATTCGACCTATTTGGGGTAGGGAATCCTATGTTAAATTTTGCGAAACGACACATTTTTTTGAAAAATTTCGAGATATCGATCTGAAACCTTCACCATTCGATCCAAGTCATATACTTCCCAACCGATTTCAGCCACGAGAAAATTCTAAAAAAATTTTTTCCTCGGAAAAATCGATTTTTTCGAAATCGGCATTTTCGGCGAAAAACGGAAAAACGTTTTTCGGCATAAAACATGGCAAAAAAATTTTTTAGAATTTTTTAACCCACAAAATCGGTTGGGAAGTATGCGACTTGGATCTAATGGTGAAGGTTTCAGGTCGATATCTCGAAAAAAAAAATTTCCGATTTTTTCGAGCCGGAAAACGGTAAGGGTACCCCCTTTGCATCGAAAAAATCCGAAAAATTTTTTTTCAAGATATCGACCTGGAACCTTCGCCATTCGATTCAGTGACTTATTCTCGTTCTAAAACTGTATATTTAGAGCCTTTTCCGATAATTTTTAAAATTCGACCTTTTTGGGGTACGGAATCCTATGTTAAATTTTGCGAAACGACACATTTTTTTGAAAAATTTCGAGATATCGATCTGAAACCTTCGCCATTCGATCCAAGTCATATACTTCCCAACCGATTTCAGCCACGAGAAAATTCTAAAAAAAATTTTTCCTCGGAAAAATCGATTTTTTCGAAATCGGCATTTTCGGCGAAAAACGGAAAAACGTTTTTCGGCATAAAACATGGCAAAAAAATTTTTTAGAATTTTTTAACCCACAAAATCGGTTGGGAAGTATGCGACTTGGATCTAATGGTGAAGGTTTCAGGTCGATATCTCGAAATTTTTCAAAAAAATGTGTCGTTTCGCAAAATTTAACCCAGGATTCCCTACCCCAAAAATGGGCAAAATTAAAAATTCTCCAAAAACCTTTTGTTTGTACTGTTTTAGATTGCAAATTCATCACTGAAGCGAATGGCGAAGGTCCCAGGTCGATATCTCGAAAAAAAAAATTTCCGATTTTTTCGAGCCGGAAAACGGTAAGGGTACCCCCTTTGCATCGAAAAAATCCGAAAATTTTTTTTTCAAGATATCGACCTGGAACCTTCGCCATTCGATTCAGTGACTTATTCTCGTTCTAAAACTGTATATTTAGAGCCTTTTCCGATAATTTTTAAAATTCGACCTTTTTGGGGTAGGGAATCCTATGTTAAATTTTGCGAAACGACACATTTTTTTGAAAAATTTCGAGATATCGATCTGAAACCTTCACCATTCGATCCAAGTCATATACTTCCCAACCGATTTCAGCCACGAGAAAATTCTAAAAAAAATTTTTCCTCGGAAAAATCGATTTTTTCGAAATCGGCATTTTCGGCGAAAAACGGAAAAACGTTTTTCGGCATAAAACATGGCAAAAAAATTTTTTAGAATTTTTTAACCCACAAAATCGGTTGGGAAGTATGCGACTTGGATCTAATGGTGAAGGTTTCAGGTCGATATCTCGAGAAAAAAAAATTTCCGATTTTTTCGAGCCGGAAAACGGTAAGGGTACCCCCTTTGCATCGAAAAAATGCGAAAATTTTTTTTTCAAGATATCGACCTGGAACCTTCGCCATTCGATTCAGTGACTTATTCTCGTTCTAAAACTGTATATTTAGGGCCTTTTCCGATAATTTTTAAAATTCGACCTTTTTGGGGTAGGGAATCCTATGTTAAATTTTGCGAAACGACACATTTTTTTGAAAAATTTCGAGATATCGATCTGAAACCTTCGCCATTCGATCCAAGTCATATACTTCCCAACCGATTTCAGCCACGAGAAAATTCTAAAAAAATTTTTTCCTCGGAAAAATCGATTTTTTCGAAATCGGCATTTTCGGCGAAAAACGGAAAAACGTTTTTCGGCATAAAACATGGCAAAAAATTTTTTTAGAATTTTTTAACCCACTAAATCGGTTGGGAAGTATGCGACTTGGATCTAATGGTGAAGGTTTCAGGTCGATATCTCGACATTTTTCAAAAAAATGTGTCGTTTCGCAAAATTTAACCCAGGATTCCCTACCCCAAAAATGGGCAAAATTAAAAATTCTCCAAAAACCTTTTGTTTGTACTGTTTTAGATTGCAAACTCATCACTGAAGCGAATGGCGAAGGTCCCAGGTCGATATCTTGAAAAAAAAAATTTCCGATTTTTTCGAGCCGGAAAACGGTAAGGGTACCCCCTTTGCATCGAAAAAATCCGAAAATTTTTTTTTCAAGATATCGACCTGGAACCTTCGCCATTCGATTCAGTGACTTATTCTCGTTCTAAAACTGTATATTTAGAGCCTTTTCCGATAATTTTTAAAATTCGACCTTTTTGGGGTAGGGAATCCTATGTTAAATTTTGCGAAACGACACATTTTTTTGAAAAATTTCGAGATATCGATCTGAAACCTTCGCCATTCGATCCAAGTCATATACTTCCCAACCGATTTCAGCCACGAGAAAATTCTAAAAAAATTTTTTCCTCGGAAAAATCGATTTTTTCGAAATCGGCATTTTCGGCGAAAAACGGAAAAACGTTTTTCGGCATAAAACATGGCAAAAAATTTTTTTAGAATTTTTTAACCCACTAAATCGGTTGGGAAGTATGCGACTTGGATCTAATGGTGAAGGTTTCAGGTCGATATCTCGACATTTTTCAAAAAAATGTGTCGTTTCGCAAAATTTAACCCAGGATTCCCTACCCCAAAAATGGGCAAAATTAAAAATTCTCCAAAAACCTTTTGTTTGTACTGTTTTAGATTGCAAACTCATCACTGAAGCGAATGGCGAAGGTCCCAGGTCGATATCTTGAAAAAAAAAATTTCCGATTTTTTCGAGCCGGAAAACGGTAAGGGTACCCCCTTTGCATCGAAAAAATCCGAAAATTTTTTTTTCAAGATATCGACCTGGAACCTTCGCCATTCGATTCAGTGACTTATTCTCGTTCCAAAACTGTATATTTAGAGCCTTTTCCGATAATTTTTAAAATTCGACCTTTTTGGGGTACGGAATCCTATGTTAAATTTTGCGAAACGACACATTTTTTTGAAAAATTTCGAGATATCGATCTGAAACCTTCGCCATTCGATCCAAGTCATATACTTCCCAACCGATTTCAGCCACGAGAAAATTCTAAAAAAAATTTTTCCTCGGAAAAATCGATTTTTTCGAAATCGGCATTTTCGGCGAAAAACGGAAAAACGTTTTTCGGCATAAAACATGGCAAAAAAATTTTTTAGAATTTTTTAACCCACAAAATCGGTTGGGAAGTATGCGACTTGGATCTAATGGTGAAGGTTTCAGGTCGATATCTCGAAATTTTTCAAAAAAATGTGTCGTTTCGCAAAATTTAACCCAGGATTCCCTACCCCAAAAATGGGCAAAATTAAAAATTCTCCAAAAACCTTTTGTTTGTACTGTTTTAGATTGCAAATTCATCACTGAAGCGAATGGCGAAGGTCCCAGGTCGATATCTTGAAAAAAAAAATTTCCGATTTTTTCGAGCCGGAAAACGGTAAGGGTACCCCCTTTGCATCGAAAAAATCCGAAAAATTTTTTTTCAAGATATCGACCTGGAACCTTCGCCATTCGATTCAGTGACTCATTCTCGTTCTAAAACTGTATAATTAGAGCCTTTTCCGATAATTTTTAAAATTCGACCTTTTTGGGGTAGGGAATCCTATGTTGAATTTTGCGAAACGACACTTTTTTTTTTTAAATTTCGAGATATCGACCTGAAACCTTCGCCATTCGATCCAAGTCATATACTTCCCAACCGATTTCAGCCACGAGAGAATTATAAAAAAAAAATTTCCTCGGAAAAATCGATTTTTTCGAAATCGGCATTTTCGGCGAAAAACGGAAAAACGTTTTTCGGCATAAAACATGGCAAAAAATTTTTTTAGAATCTTTTAACCCACAAAATCGGTTGGGAAGTATGCGACTTATTCTCGTTCTAAAACTGTATAATTAGAGCCTTTTCCGATTATTTTTAAAATTCGACCTTTTTGGGGTAGGGAATCCTATGTTAAGTACTCGATCCGAGGGTGAACGAGGAGTGACGGGCTCTGCCAACTGCCGCGTTGGATACGAATAAAAAAAAGGGCCTCACGGATCGCGCAGTCGTTCCGTGTCTTCCCTCAGCGGGGGACCAACGGGCGTTACGAGCAAGTCCTCAAACTTATACCGACCACGAGATATTAAAGTCATCATTTAAATTCGTGGGACTCACAGCGTATCTCTTGAGAGAGACAAAAAGAGAGACTCGACGACGGACTCTTTTTTTCTGTAGTTCGGAGAGCAGGCGTTGCAAAAAAAAAAAGGAAAAAAAAAATAAATACTGAAATTCCGCAGCTAGTTACCGGTATGCAACCTCTCCGAACCCGCACATATGTTTTCGGAATTTTTTTCTGTTCTTCGACCGAAGTTCCGATTGTTTTCTTCTACGGCAGCCGCTGACCCAAATTTCCTCGAGCGGTCTCGAGGACGGTGGAAAATCGCCGATGGAGTTCTGGCTCGTTCTTTCCGACCCCGTCAAAAAAACTCTCAGAACTCCGGGAAGAATCTTTACAGAAAATTTCGCACGAATTCTTCTTTTATCGACTCGTAACGAAATAATTTATTTAACGATATATATTCTTTTCTTCATGATTTTTTTTTTCTTCAAATTATCATTATCGCACAATGATTGTATTCTTATGTATGTGTTGATTATTATTATTGTTATTATATAGTAAGAAAATTATTGCGTGTTCCGTATGAAGTTGTGTTAAGAAAAATAATTGTCCAAAATAAATGGGCCATTACTTTACGATTTCCGGTGGCAAATTCGATAGAAATAAATCGAGAAAAAAAAATATTACGCAACGAACTTTGAACAACCGCCAGATCGTTGTTTCCTTTAATGAAATTTTTTTATTTACTCGATAAGATCCGTCTCAACTTTCACGGTGTTAATACCGTAGACCGAAACAGTGAACTCGATTATCTCGACTGGTATTCGACACTTAGACGAAAAATGTTTATTTCTATTTTAAAACAGTCTCCTCAGAAAAAGCTTCTTAAAAAAAAAAAGAAGCAGCACGAAATCAGAGCTGGTATTTCCATGTTTTGTGTCGCACGAAAGTTCGACCTTCGACCCAAGCTCGTGTACAGACTGGCCGAGGGTCCGCGGCACCGCACGCGAGGCAGCAAAAGCACAGAACCGTAGTTCCATCCTGATTCCAAGAAAGTTTCGAGAAGAGTCGTCTCGGACGCGCGCGCATTCGCTTGCTCTGAGGCAAAGAGAAACCCCACGGGATACGCGACACTTATTCGTTCGGTTCTTCGCGGAGCGCCCATTCTTCGCTGTTGGAGTCCGAGGAAGCGTGCCCGGAGAGTTATCCGACTCTTATGTGTTTTTTTTCCCTCATCTCTCCGCCTGGCTCGAGAACACCCGCGGATTTTTAAGGAGCTAGCTGTAGCGAAGCTTCCGTGTGTCCCGCTTTTACCAAACCGGCCTGTTGAAAGATTCACCACTATTTTCTCAGCAAGAACTCTTACTGCCACGTCCCCATCTCCGAATCTATCTTTCCCGATTTATCGACTTCCGGTCCCTTGTTCCTCGAAACCCGAACGAAAGCTCGGGATATATTTATTGATAATTTTTTTTTTTTTTGAGCGAGGTTTAAAAATGATTTATTATTTATTATTTATATATAAAACTGCAGAAACTTTGGTGTCGTTGATGATTAGATGGCGATTTATCGTAGCTACTACGTAGCACGTTAGTCAGACGAGTACTGATTTTTAACAATTATTCATCCAATATTAAACATTTCTCCACAAATGCACCGTGCAGAATTTTTCTAGGTTCAACGATATAACAAATGTTGTTAATAGTTGTTAATAGTAATCGGGTGATGTTTTCCTATAACGAATTACTGTCATTTTTAAACGGCCAAAATTATTTGAAAAATCTACGTTTGAGCAATGAAAACAGCAGTGTTTTAGTAAAATTAGTTGGAAAATACCGATTTTTATTTTACAAATATATCGAAAGCATATTGTCAAGGAAATTCAAATTCATCAGTTTATGTGTTTGCAAAAAAATAATTATCAACAGTTTCCTTGATCGAGGATGCACGCAGTGAAACAATTCTACTTCGAATAATTGCCAATTGTTTCTCGACGACTTGTAATCCATGATTTATATCTCCATACTTTATCCTGAACATTTTTTTCTACCTAAATCTCTATTGGTCCAGAAAATTTGAGGCGGAATTCGAGGACTCGGTTTGGCAAATCAAAGGCTGGCGAGTCTCGGGACCGTCCGGAGCTCCCGATTGGCTCAGAGTCGCACAGGTAAGACACAGGTGAGCTCCGCCTTTCACCTGAGACGCCATTCTGGCACTTGGTGGATTCTTTCATTCCAGCCCGCTTTGTCTCGGTCGACCGCGGCGCAAACAGCTGCGCGGAGCTACGAATTGCTCGACCATCGGGCTGAATTCCTCGACGGAGTTCCCGTGCTATGCCTCTGCAGCGATGGCCGCGGAGTCCTCGACTTTTTGTCTCTCGTCCATAACTCTCGCTCCGACGCGCCGTAAGGCTGACGCACTTTGCGTAAGACGCAGATACGCGCGTAAGACACACGTAACCACGAAACGTGTGAGCGACACGATGACACGACTCTCGACCGGCTGCGCCACTCTTTCTCGCTTCCGAGCTGCGCGCGCAGCTGTTCTTGCCAGTCCTCGAGGACCTCTTCGTCGCCGACAGATATACTTTAACGGCTCTTTTACTCCCGTTGGCCGGACGGTGTGTCGGACATTCTCGATTTTATTGCGGAGGTGAGAATCGTAAAAAAAAATTAATATTTTTTTAAATTTAATTTAGTAAACGAAGAATGATACATCATTATCGAAATTAAATGAATCTCTCATAGTCGGAATTGTGTATTTCACAGGATATGCAATGATTTAATTAGCTTTCTACATTTTGGACGTCTATACATTTACACATTGATATATACTTGTACGGAGTAATCCATGCGGTTTCGAACGACTGAAAAAAAAAATTCTTCCTTTACTGTTCATACAAATGGACGTTTCAAAAATTTTCAAAAATCTTCAAAATTTTGTCGTCAAACGTTTATTAGAAACTAATCCTCTGCGTCTAAAACTTTTTTGTCCATCTAGTAGATTTCAAGATACTGGAGTTTGAGGAAAAGTTCAATTTATCGATATCTCGACTCGTATTTGAATTCTCGTCAAGGTAAAATTCGTTGAGAAGCAAATTATAATATTAATTGATTAAAAAAATGTATTAAAAAAAGGGGAATTTTTTGTGAACCAACAATGGAACAAATGATTTTTGCGGGCGAGGATAGCACGGAGAAAGAAACTGGGCGGCCCGGTAGATGCCGCCGAGTTGGCGCCAGCGTGACAAAAAGTCTTCTATTCACGAGACGGCTCGCTCTACTCGTCTTTCGTTTATAATCAGGCGTGTCTCCACGAGCCCTCGGGTGCGCGGCGTAGGGGAAAAGGAGAGCGAGACAGAGGAGCGCGGGGGTTTCATCTTGGATTTCTTATTGCCGTTTGGATGGCGGCACGCACTGATGACCGGGGGAGGGCCGGGCACTGTGTCGGATCCTTTCTGTACGCATACCCTCTCGGATTCGCTACGACGGAAGCGAGAAACAAAAATGGTCGCGGAGGACGCTCAGAAGAAAAATGAGCCACGGTGGGAGGACGGAGAAGAAGAACAACGATTAGTATGTGCCGAAATGACCTGACGGAACTTTGTATAACGAAACGCGACGTTCAGCTTTGGTATTAGATTTCAACAAAGTACACTCTCTACCGGAGTCGACCATACTCAAATGCCGTCGAAAGACAGTTATAAAAAAAAATATACTATTAACACATTAAGAATAATATTTATGAATATGAACCACTAAAAGTCATTTTATTCTTAACTTTTATCAGTGAATCCCACTCAGGTGAAAAGAACGAGCTTCGAAAATTGTACTACAGTATTATATTACATAGGGAAATTGATAGAAATATTTACGGGGCAAAACGGATCGTGATCTTCATTATTGAGTTTTGCAAAATTTTGTAAAAATTATTGGCTTTCCTCCTCCTTCTTTTTCGCGGAAGAATGGAATGATGAATATTGAATTCATGCATATATAATTTCTCTGTTGTAAGACAACATCGGTCTACTTTTATCTCGTTATCTGTAGAGCGGCTTCGGTCTTGAAGTGATTTTTCAAGTGGTTCGTTTGAGACCCTGGTTCATCAGAGACGGTGAGAAGATCCCTCCGGAAGATCGTCTCGTAAATCTCTGTGAAGGGACAACCCCTTCTGCCAGTCCCATTATTTTTTTTCCTTCACTTTTCCTTTAAATTTCTTCGTCTGTCGCTCTCCCACAGTCGAATAGAGCTGCAGTCTCTCTTATCCGGTCATTTTTTTTTCTTGCTTGGAGCGATCTTCTTGTGCGCCGAAGAGGTGTGGTCGTTTGGCGCGGGAAGGGCGGCGGTTTCAGGCGGGATACCCTATAAAACAAACTCTCGAGTCGGGCTCGCTTCGCGAGTTTGTGAACGACAGAATGGGGCAGAATGGACCTGCGGGGCAAAACAGACTGAGTCATCGAATTTTCGAGGAATTAAAAAAAAATTGTCTTCGAAATGACGATCCGTTTTGCCCCGTTAAGTTCCAGTCGTCGACCAAACTATCGGGTAAGGCCAGACGCGGTTACCGACACGGACGTAGTTTCTCCGTCGACTCGTACCGTACTTCCGGTTCACATTCACGCCGGGCCGCGGGGCGTGCTGCAGCAATTTTTAAGGATATCTTACGCGTGACAAGAGCACTCGATCATTCGGCCTCACCTCTTTTATTTTACAAGCTCCGAAGGAAAAAAATATTTCCGCTTATAAGCCAGTCTCCATTAATCTCCCGCTTTACCGGACCAGCTGATAGGTATTTGTGGGTGCTACACGTGCCAAAATAATCGATAAACGTGTATGACCCGATAAAATAGAAATAGGAAAAAAAAATATTGCGAAAATGTTATCGCCGTTATCACCGTGAAAAAAAAAATTTGGAAAAATAATTCGTGTAGCCGTCAGAAAGGTAAATACTGTAAAAAAATAATTGAAAATTGTCCCACCGAGTGAAATAAATTATATGCATTATTTTTTCAACTTGTGGTCTTTTTCAAATTTTACAATGCCATTCGATAATGAAAAGATTAAGACGGGAACTTTCGTCGTTTTCGTTGATTTCTTTGATTGAAACGACGCTAGAGTGTCGACCGATTATTACATTGTAAGAGAGACACTTTGGGACGAGTAAGATTGATCGCTGGAAGTCCGACGAACTGAGTAGTCACTTGTCGAAATTAACGAGGGTTCTCTTCATTTATTTTCTCTTTGTGTCTTCGTACGAGAATCGAGATAAGTTCTCTACGGTGGAGGGAAGTAAAATTTACGTCTCCTTAAGATTCCAACCGATTCCCACGGTGAACTTCTGTGATATACGCGTATACGGCACGAAGACGAATGAACGAGAAATCTCGGGCGAAATCCACGGGGACTTTACGATTGCGACATTACTGCTTTCCGGCGTTTACTATCCCGGCTCGGAAACACTCGCAGCGGACTCGTTTACCCGAGGGTGATTTACCGCCAAGAAATCCTCTTTAATCTATTTTCCCTCCGACTCTCGATGCTCAAATTTTCCTCCCGCAGGCGTAAACACGAATCGTAAAAGGTGCGATCCGTCGATGTTGCGAATTTTTTAATCAATAAAGTTATTAAATTCATAGATTCTGCCGCTAAAGATCCAACTCGGCTTGGCTGCATCATTAATGGAAAGACCAGTTTCACTTTTGCATACTTTTCAATCTTCGCAAATAAAATATTTGTGTAAATCGGGAAATCGGGACGAATAATTTGAAAATGTTTTTATGCAAATTTTCGTGTAAATTTGTTAATTTCATGTGGCTGTAAATTGTTCTTTTTATCGATTAACAGACTCGGCACCCAAAGGCTTAAAGATCTTTAGGCCGATTCGAAAAAGATGCAAAAAAAACAAGTCTATACATTATAAAAAAAAACTCAAGGAAAAAAGGAAATAAAAAATGTATCGAAATGGTCCAGAGGGACCAAGACGGAGACGCGCATCCTGGTCTCCGAGAAGGAAAGTACGAGGAACCATAAGCGGTCCTCGGGGATTTTTCTTTTCCCCTTGACGACGAAGGAGAAAGCGATCGAGTAAAAAAAAATGCTGGGCTCGAAGAGCGAGCGCAAAACAAAAAGTGAAGAAAATGCGTACATGCCGATGAACGTATTTTCAATATACTGCACGAGGAAGCGTGTATCCAAACAGATAAAAAGAAAATAAAAAAAAGGTCGAGTGAATACCCCGCGTTGTAATACGGTTGAAAGTGCGAATAAATTTACGAGTTCCATAATTCCTGCGGGTACTTTTTGGTCACGTGTGCATACCGATGTAGAGGTTTAAGGGAGTTTGTCGCCGGGACTCGACCGAGAAAGCGTCATGAAACTCGAGGGATGAACGGAAGACGTATTTCGAAAGTACACAGCCCGAAGCGAAGCGTTAATGGAGATACGGTGATAGGAGAGCGCACACTTGCCCACGTGCTAGCTCCTGGGAGCCGTACACGAAAAAAGTAAAAAAGTAAAAATATATGTTAAAAAAATAATAATAATATGTTATAGCGAGTAGCTGCGAGAGAGTGAAAGCCTCCGAAGGAAGGAGTTGCTCTTCCGTTCTTCATAAATCTCTCTTTACGCGCGTTCAGTAGATTTTTTAACCATTCGCGTTACGGAAATAGATTTTTTCCATCGTAACCCCGCGAGAGACTCATCGGATCTCGGCGTTGCTGTCCCGGAAGGAAAAAAATAAATGAAGAAAATCAACGCAATTTTTTTTATCGACCTCAAATAAAATAAAGCATAAATATACGAAGGTTTTTTTCTTTTTGTATGCATATACGACTGGAGAGTCGAGCTTCGAGCTTTATAGTAAGAGCGGTGAGGGACGAGCAAAGAGGGTTTTCAACGCCCGGAGCTCGCTCGCCCCTTTCGCGCCGAGTTTCGAGAGTAGATTTTTGCTCCTCTAAACTCGCTACTGTTAT